>JAYESA010000002.1:77833942-77993861 GCA_036927795.1 Iris macrosiphon | reverse complement strand
CGTTTTTCACCATCCTACAGCTGTTTTATACCACATTTCGGTTAGAATCACCCATCTATACTAATTTGGATCATCCTACGCTCATTTTATTCCATATTTCTGTTAGAAATCACCTATTCATACTTGTTTTCACCAATCTAAGCTCGTTCTATACTATAATTAGAATCACCCACCTATATTTCGTTTTTACAAATCTATGCCTATTCTAAACCATATTTTGGTTAGAATCACCCTTATGTACTCGTTTTAACCATTCTATGCTATCATATTTCAGTTAGAATCACCCATCCATACTCATTTTTCACCATTTCCACGTCCGTTTTATATGATATTTTGGTCAGAATCACCGATCTAAGCATGTTTTCAAGCATTCTAAGCTCATTCTATACCATATTTTCGGTTCGAATCACCCGTTTATAATCGTTCTAACTATTCTATGAGCATTTGATGCCTTATTTCGGTCAATATCGTATTTTTATACCCGTTTCACCAATCCGGGCCAGTAATATACCTTATTTTGGATAGAATCTTCCGTTTATACTCGTTTTCACCAATCTACGCACATTTAATACAATAGTTACGGTTATAATCACATATCTGCGCTCGTTTTCCTCAATTCTACACTTGTTTTATACCATATTCTGCTTAGCATCACCCATCCATAATCGTTTTTATCGTCCTAAGACTCATTCCTATTCCATATTTCGGTTAGAATCACCTATTTATACTTATTTTCACCAATATAAGCTCATTTTATACCATAATTTCGGTGAAAATCATCCATATATACTCGTTTTCACCAATCTAAGCCTATTCTACACTATATTTTCGGTAGAAACGACCCATCTATACTCGTTTAGCCATTATATATCATATTTTAGTTAGAATCACCCATCTATACTCGCTTTCACCATTCTACGTCCGTTTCATACCATATTCTGGATATAATCATCGATCTAAACATGTTTTCTGTATCTAAGCTCATTCTATACCATATTTTGGTTTAGAGCCGCTCATTTTTATACTCTTTTTCCACCATTCTACGGTCATTTGATACCTTAGTTTGATTACAATCACCTTTCAGCACCCGTTTCTACCAATCTATACCACGTTAATGCCCTATTTTGGTTAGAATCACCCATCTATACTCGTTTACCCCAATCTACGCACATTCTACACCATATTTTATTTAGTATCACTCATCTATACTCGTTTTCACGATTCTACCCCTATTTTATACTACATTTCGATCAGAATCAATAATCTAAACTCGTTTCCATCATCCTACGATCGCATTATACCATATTTTCGGTTCGAATCACCCGTCTATACTCGTTTTTCCCATTCTACGATCATTTGATACCTTATTTCGACTACAATCACATTTCCGGTACTCGTTTCCGCAAATCCACGCTACTTTTTTACCCTATTTTTGTTGGAATGCCCCATCTATACTCGTTTCCATGAATCTACGCATATTCTACACCATATTTCTGTTAGAAGCACTCATCTATACTCGTTTTTTACGATTCTATCCCTGTTCTTTACCACATTTCGATTAGAATCAGCAATCTAAACTCGTTCATCACACTACGATCATATTATACCATATTTCGGTTCGAATCACCCATTTGTACTCGGTTTCATCTTTTTACGAGCATTTGATGCCTTATTTCGGTTATAATCGTATTCCTGTACTCGTTTCACGAATCTATGCCAGTTATAAACCTTATTTCGGTTGGAATATCTCGTTTGTACTCGTTTTTTCACCATTTCTATGCCCATTCTATACCATAATTCTGCTTGAATCACCATCTATGCTCGTTTTCAAGATTCTGCCATTGTTTTATACACAATATTTCGATTATAATCAGTGATCTAAATTCGGTTTTCATTATTCTACGATTATATTATACCATATTTCGGTTCAAATCACCCGTTTTACACTCGTTTTTCACCATTTCATAAGCATTCGATACCTTATTTCGGTTATGATCTCATTTGTATACGCGTTTCAACAAACCTAGGCCACTTATATACCTAATTTCGGTTAGGATCTCCTGCCTATACTCATTTTTTACCATTCTACGTCCGTTCTACACTACAGTTTTGGTTAGAATCACACATCTGAGCTCATTTTCACCATCCTACAGCTGTTTTTATACCACATTACGGTTAGAATTCACCCATCTATACTTATTTCGATCATCCTACGCTCATTATATTCCATATTTCTGTTAGAATTACCTATTCATACTTGTTTTCACCAATCTAAGCTCGTTCTATACATAATTAGAATCACCCACCTATATTCTTTTTCACAAATCTATGCCTATTCCAAACCATATTTCGGTTAGAATCACCCATATGTACTCGTTTTAACCATTCTACGCTATCATATTTCAGTTAGAATCACCCATCCATACTCATTTTCACCATTCCACGTCCGTTTTATATGATATTTTGGTCAGAATCACCGATCTAAGCATGTTTTTAGCATTCTAAGCTCATTCTATACCATATTTCGGTTCGAATCACCCGTTTATAATCATTCTAACTATTCTATGAGCATTTGATGCCTTATTTCAGTCAATATCGTATTTCTAATACCCGTTTCACCAATCCGGCCAGTAATATACCTTATTTTGGATAGAATCTTCCGTTTATTAATCGTTTTCACCAATCTACGCATATTTAACACAATAGTTACGGTTAGAATCACATATCTGCGCTCGTTTTCTCAATTTTATACTTGTTTTATACCATATTCTACTTAACATCACCCATCCATAATCGTTTTCATCGTCCTAAGCTCATTCTATTCCATATTTCGGTTAGAAATCACCTATTTATACTTGTTTTCACCAATATAAGCTCATTCTATACCATAGTTTTCGGTTAGAATCATCCATCTATACTCGTTTTCCACCAATCTAAGCCAATTCTACACCATATTTTCGGTATATGAACCACCCATCTATACTCGTTTAGCCATTCTATATCATATTTTAGTTAGAATCACCAATCTATACTCGCTTTCACCATTCTACGTCCGTTTTATACTATATTCTGGTTATAATCATCGATCTAAACATGTTTTCAGCGTTCTAAGCTCATTCTATACCATATTTTCGGTTAGAGCCGCTCATTTTTATACTCTTTTCCACCATTCTACGGTCATTTGATACCTTAGTTCGATTACAATCACCTTTCAGTACCCGTTTCCACCAATCTACACCACGTTTATTGCCCTATTTTGGTTAGAATCACCCATCTATACTCGTTTCTCCCAATTTACGCACATTTCTACACCATATTTTATTTAGTATCACTCATCTATACTCATTTTCACGATTCTACCCTTATTTTATACCACATTTTTGATCAGAATCAATAATCTAAACTCGTTTCCATCATTCCTACGATCGCATTATACCATATTTCGGTTCGAATCACCCGTCTATACTCGTTTTCCCCCATTCTACGATCATTTGATACCTTATTTCGACTACAATCACATTTCGGTACTCGTTTTCGCAAATCCACGCCACTTTTTCAACCCTATTTTTGTTGGAATCCCCCATCTATAATCGTTTCCACAAAATCTACGCACATTCTACACCATATTTTGGTTAGAAGCACTCATCTATACTCATTTTCACGATTTTACCCCTTTTCTTTACCATATTTCGATTAGAATCAGCAATCTAAACTCGTTTTCATCACCCTACGATCATATTATTACCATATTTTGGTTCGAATCACCCATTTTGTACTTGGTTTCATCATTTTACGAGCATTTGATGCCTTATTTCAGTTATAATCGTATTTCTGTACTCGTTTCACCAATCTATGCCGGTTATAAACCTTATTTCGGTTGGAATATCTCGTTTGTACTCATTTTTCACCATTCTATGCCCATTCTACACCATAATTCTGCTTGAATCACCCATCTATGCTCGTTTTCAAGATTCTGCCACTGTTTTATACAATATTTTGATTACAATCAGTGATCTAAATTCGTTTTCATTATTCTACGATTATATTATACCATATTTCGGTTCAAAATCACCCGTTTACACTCGTTTTCACCATTTCATAAGCATTCGATACCTTATTTCGGTTATGATCTTATTTGTATACGCGTTTCAACAACCTAGGCCAGTTATATACCTAATTTCGGTTAGGATCTCCCGCCTATACTTATTTTTACCATTCTACGTCCTTTCTATACCACAGTTTTGGTTAGAATTCACACATCTGAGCTCGTTTTCACCATCCTACAGCTGTTTTATACTACATTTCGGTTAGAATCACCCATCTATACTTATTTGGATCATCCTACGCTCATTCTATTCCATATTTTCTGTTAGAATCACCTATTCATACTTGTTTTCACCAATCTAAGCTCGTTCTATACCATAATTATAATCACCCACCTATATTCGTTTTCACAAATCTATGCCTATTCCAAACCATATTTCGGTTTAGAATCACCCATATGTACTCATTTTAACCATTCTACGCTATCATATTTCAGTTAGAATCACCCATCCCATACTCATTTTCACCATTCCACGTCCGTTTTATATGATATTTTGGTCAGAAATCACCGATCTAAGCATATTTTCAGCATTCTGAGCTCATTCTATACCATATTTCGGTTCGAATCACCCGTTTATAATCGTTCTAACTATTCTATGAGCATTTGATGCCTTATTTCGGTCAATATCGTATTTCTATACCCGTTTCACCTAATCCGGGCCAGTAATATACCTTATTTTGGATAGAATCTTCCGTTTATACTCGTTTTCACCAATCTACGCACATTTAACACAATAGTTACGGTTAGAATCACATATCTGCGCTCGTTTTCTCAATTCTACACTTATTTTATACCATATTCTGCTTAACATCACCCATCCATAATCGTTTCCATCGTCCTAAGCTCATTCTATTCCATATTTCGGTTAGAATCACCTATTTATACTTGTTTTCACCAATATAAGCTCATTCTATACCATAGTTTCGGTTAGAATCATCCATCTATAATCGTTTTCACCAATCTAAGCCTATTCTACACCATATTTTCGGTAGAACCACCCATCTATACTCGTTTAGCCATTCTATATCATATTTCAGTTAGAATCACCCATCTATACTCATTTTTACCTTTCTACGTCCGTTTCATACCATATTCTGGTTTATAATCATCGATCTAAACATGTTTTCAGCGTTCTAAGCTCATTTTATACCATATTTCGGTTAGAGCCGCTCATTTTTATACTCTTTTCCACCATTCTACGGTCATTTGATATCTTAGTTCGATTACAATCACCTTTCAGTACCCGTTTCCACCAATCTACACCACGTTTATGTCCTATTTTGGTTAGAATCACCCATCTATACTCGGTTTTCCCTAATCTACGCACATTCTACACCATATTTTATTTAGTATCACTTATCTATACTCGTTTTCACGATTCTACCCCTATTTTATACCACATTTCGATCAGAATCAATAATCTAAACTCGTTTTCATCATCCTACGATCGCATTATACCATATTTCGGTTCGAATCACCCGTCTATACTCGTTTTCTCCCCATTCTACGATCATTTGATAACCTTATTTCGACTATAATCATATTTTCGGTACTCGTTTTCCGTAAATCCATGCCACTTTTTTACCCTATTTTTGTTGGAATTGCCCCATCTATACTCGTTTCCACGAATCTACGCACAATCTACACCATATTTCGGTTAGAAGCACTCATCTATACTCGTTTTCACGATTCTACCCCTGTTCTTTACAATATTTCGATTAGAATCAGCAATTTAAACTCGTTTTCATCACCTTACGATCATATTATACCATATTTCGGTTCGAATCACCATTTATACTCGGTTTCATCGTTTTATGAGCATTTGATACCTTATTTCGGTTATAATCGTATTTCTGTACTCGTTTCACCAATCTATGCCGGTTATAAACCTTATTTCGGTTGGAATATCTCGTTTGTACTCATTTTTCCACCATTTTATGCCTATTCTACACCATAATCTGCTTGAATCACCCATCTATGCTCATTTTCAAGATTCTGCCACTGTTTTATACAATATTTCGATTACAATCAGTGATCTAAATTTATTTTTCATTATTCTACGATTATATTATACCATATTTTGGTTCAAATCACCCGTTTTACACTCGTTTTCACCATTTCATAAGCATTCGATACCTTATTTTCGGTTATGATCTCATTTGTATACGCGTTTCAACAACCTAGGCCAGTTATATACCTAATTTCGGTTAGGATCTCCCCGCCTATACTCATTTTTTACCATTCTACGTCCGTTTTACACCACAGTTTTGGTTAGAATCACACATCTGAGCTCGTTTTCACCATCCTACAGCTGTTTTTATACCACATTTCGGTTAGAATCACCCATCTATACTTATTTGGATCATCCTACGCTCATTCTATTCCATATTTCTGTTAGAATCACCTATTCATACTTGTTTTCACCAATCTAAGCTCGTTCTATACCATAATTAGAATCACCCACCCTATATTCGTTTTCACAAATCTATTGCTATTCCAAACCATATTTCGGTTAGAATCACCCATATGTACTCATTTTAACCATTCTACGCTATCATATTTCAGTTAGAATCACCCATCCATACTCATTTTCCACCATTCCACGTTCGTTTTATATGATATTTTGGTCAGAATCACGATCTAAGCATGTTTTCAGCATTTTAGCACATTCTATACCATATTTTCGGTTCGAATCACCCGTTTATAATCGTTCTAAACTATTCTATGAGCATTTGATGCCTTATTTCAGTCAATATCGTATTTCTATACCCGTTTCACCAATCCGGGCCAGTAATATACCTTATTTTGGATAGAATCTTCCGTTTATAATCGTTTTCACCAATCTACGCATATTTAACACAATAGTTACGGTTTAGAATCACATATCTGCGCTCGTTTTTCTCAAATCTACACTTGTTTATACCATATTCTGCTTAACATCACCCATCCATAATCATTTTCATCGTCCTAAGCTCATTCTATTCCATATTTTAGTTAGAATCACCTATTTTAAACTTGTTTTCACCATAATATGCTCATTCTATACCATAGTTTCGTTTAGAATCATCCATCTATACTCGTTTTCCACCAATCTAAGCCAATTCTATACCATATTTTCGGTATGAACCACCCATCTATACTCGTTTAAGCCATTCTATATCATATTTCAGTTAGAAAAAACCCATCTATAACTCGCTTTCACCATTCTACGTCCGTTTCATACTATATTCTGGTTATAATCATCGATCTAAACATGTTTTTCAGCGTTCTAAGCTCATTCTATACCATATTTCGGTTAGAGCCGCTCATTTTTATACTCTTTTTCCACCATTTTTACGGTCATTTGATACCTTAGTTCGATTACAATCACCTTTCAGTACCCGTTTCCACCAATCTACACCACGTTTATGCCCTATTTTGGTTAGAATCAACCCCATCTATACTCGTTTCCCCCAAGTTACGCACATTCTACACCATATTTTTATTTAGTATCACTCATCTATACTCGTTTCCACGATTCTACCCTATTTTATACCACATTTCGATCAGAATCAATAATCTAAACTCGTTTCCCATCATCCTACGATCGCATTATACCATATTTCGGTTCGAATCACCCGTCTATACTCGTTTTTTCCCATTCTACGATCATTTGATACCTTATTTCGACTACAATCACATTTCGGTACTCGTTTTCGCAAATCCACGCCACTTTTTCACCCTATTTTTTGTTGGAATCCCCCATCTATAATCGTTTCCACAAATCTACGCACATTCTACACCATATTTCGGTTAGAAAGCACTCATCTATACTCGTTTTCATGATTCTACCCCTTTTCTTTACCAAGCACTCATCTATACTCGTTTTCATGATTCTACCCCTTTTCTTTACCATATTTCGATTAGAATCAGCAATCTAAACTCGTTTTCATCACCCTACGATCATATTATACCATATTTCGGTTCGAATCACCCATTTGTACTTGGTTTCATCGTTTTACGAGCATTTGATGCCTTATTTCGGTTATAATCGTATTCCTGTACTCGTTTCACCAATCTATGCCGGTTATAAACCTTATTTCGGTTGGAATATCTCGTTTGAACTCATTTTTCACCATTCTATGCCCATTCTACACCATAATTCTGCTTGAATCACCCATCTATGCTCGTTTTCAAGATTCTGTCACTGTTTTATACAATATTTCGATTACAATCAGTGATCTAAATTCGTTTTCATTATTCTACGATTATATTATACCATATTTCGGTTCAAATCACCCGTTTACACTCGTTTTCACCATTTCATAATCATTCGATACCTTATTTCGGTTATGATCTTATTTGTATACGCGTTTCAACAACCTAGGCCAGTTATATACCTAATTTCGGTTAGGATCTCCTGCCTATACTTATTTTTTACCATTCTACGTCCGTTCTATACCACAGTTTTGGTTAGAATCACACATCTGAGCTCGTTTTCACCATCCTACAGCTATTTTATACCACATTTCGGTTAGAATCACCCATCTATACTTATTTGGATCATCCTACGCTCATTATATTCCATATTTCTGTTAGAATCACCTATTCATACTTGTTTTCACCAATCTAAGCTCGTTCTATACCATAATTAGAATCACCCACCTATATTCGTTTTCACAAATCTATGCCTATTCTAAACCATATTTCGGTTAGAATCACCCATATGTACTCATTTTAACCATTCTACGCTATCATATTTCAGTTAGAATCACCCATCCATACTCATTTTCACCATTCCACGTCCGTTTTATATGATATTTTGGTCAGAATTACCGATCTAAGCATGTTTTCAGCATTCTAAGCTCATTCTATACCATATTTCGGTTCGAATCACCCATTTATAATCGTTCTAACTATTTTATGAGCATTTGATGCCTTATTTCGGTCAATATCGTATTTCTATACCCGTTTCACTAATCCGGGCCAGTAATATACCTTATTTTGAATAGAATCTTCCGTTTATACTCATTTTCACCAATCTACGCACATTTAACATAATAGTTACGGTTAGAATCACATATCTGCGCTCGTTTTCTCAATTCTACACTTGTTTTATACCATATTCTGCTTAACATCACCCATCCATAATCGTTTTCATCGTCCTAAGCTCATTCTATTCTATATTTCGGTTAGAATCACCTATTTATACTTGTTTTCACCAATATAAGCTCATTCTATACCATAGTTTCGGTTAGAATTATCCATCTGTACTCGTTTTCACCAATCTAAGCCTATTCTACACCATATTTTTGGTAGGAACCACCCATCTATACTCGTTTAGCCATTCTATATCATATTTCAGTTAGAATCACCCATCTATACTCGCTTTTACCCTTTCTACGTCCGTTTCATACCATATTCTGGTTATAATCATCGATCTAAACATGTTTTCAGCGTTCTAAGCTCATTTTATACCATATTTTCGGTTAGAGCCGCTCATTTTTATACTCTTTTCCACCATTCTACGGTCATTTGATATCTTAGTTCGATTACAATCACCTTTCAGTACCCGTTTCCACCAATCTACACCCACGTTTATGCCCTATTTTGGTTAGAATCATCCATCTATACTCGTTTTCCCTAATCTACGCATATTCTACACCATATTTTATCTAGTATCACTTATCTATACTCGTTTTCACGATTCTACCCCTATTTTATACCACATTTCGATCAGAATCAATAATCTAAACTCGTTTTTATCATCCTACGATCGTATTATACCATATTTCGGTTCGAATCACCCGTCTATACTCGTTTTCCCCCATTCTACGATCATTTGATACCTTATTTCGACTATAATCACATTTCGGTACTCGTTTCCCGCAAATCCACGCCACTTTTTTACCCTATTTTTTGTTGGAATGCCCCATCTATACTCGTTTCCACGAATCTACGAATAATCTACACCATATTTCGGTTAGAAGCACTCATCTATACTCGTTTTCACGATTCTACCCCTGTTCTTTACCATATTTCGATTAGAATCAGCAATTTAAACTCGTTTTCATCACCCTACGATCATATTATACCATATTTCGGTTCGAATCACCCATTTGTACTCGGTTTCATCGTTTTATGAGCATTTGATACCTTATTTCGGTTATAATCGTATTTCTGTACTCGTTTCACCAATCTATGCCGGTTATAAACCTTATTTCGGTTGGAATATCTCGTTTGTACTCATTTTTCACCATTCTATGCCCATTCTACACCATAATTCTGCTTGAATCACCCATCTATGCTCATTTTCAAGATTCTGCCACTGTTTTATACAATATTTCGATTACAATCAGTGATCTAAATTCATTTTCATTATTCTACGATTATATTATACCATATTTTGGTTCAAATCACCCGTTTACACTCGTTTTCACCATTTCATAAGCATTCGATACCTTATTTCGGTTATGATCTCATTTGTATACGCGTTTCAACAACCTAGGCCAGTTATATACCTAATTTCGGTTAGGATCTCCCGCCTATACTCATTTTTACCATTCTACGTCCATTTTACACCACAGTTTTGGTTAGAATCACACATCTGAGCTCGTTTTCACCATCCTATAGCTGTTTTATACCATATTTCGGTTAGAATCACCCATCTATACTTATTTGGATCATCCTACGCTCATTCTATTCCATATTTCTGTTAGAATCACCTATTCATACTTGTTTTCACCAATCTAAGCTCGTTCTATACCATAATTAGAATCACCCACCTATATTCGTTTTCACAAATCTATGCCTATTCTAAACCATATTTCGGTTAGAATCACCCATTTGTACTCATTTTAACCATTCTACGCTATCATATTTCAGTTAGAATCACCCATCCATACTCATTTTCACCATTCCACGTTCGTTTTATATGATATTTTGGTCAGAATCACCGATCTAAGCATGTTTTCAGCATTCTAAGCTCATTCTATACCATATTTTGGTTCAAATCACCCGTTTATAATCGTTCTAACTATTCTATGAGCATTTGATGCCTTATTTTAGTCAATATCGTATTTCTATACCCGTTTCACCAATCCGGGCCAGTAATATACCTTATTTTGGATAGAATCTTCCGTTTATAATCGTTTTCACCAATCTACGCACATTTAACACAATAGTTACGGTTAGAATCACATATCTGCGCTCGTTTTCTCGATTCTACACTTGTTTTATACCATATTCTGCTTAGCATCACCCATCCATAATCATTTTTATCGTCCTAAGCTCATTCTATTCCATATTTCGGTTAGAATCAACTATTTATACTTATTTTCACCAATATAAGCTCATTCTATACCATAGTTTCAGTTAGAATCATCCATCTATACTCGTTTTCACTAATCTAAGCCTATTCTACACCATATTTTTGGTAGGAACCACCCCATCTATACTCCTTTAGCCATTCTATATCATATTTCAGTTAGAATCACCCATTTATACTCGCTTTTACCATTCTACGTCCGTTTCATACCATATTCTGGTTATAATCATCGATCTAAACATGTTTTCAGCGTTCTAAGCTCATTCTATACCATATTTCGGTTAGAGCCGCTCATTTTTATACTCTTTTCCACCATTCTATGGTCATTTGATACCTTAGTGCGATTACAATCACCTTTCAGTACCCGTTTCCACCAATCTACACCACGTTTATGCCCCTATTTTGGTTAGAATCACCCATCTATACTCGTTTCCCCAATCTACGCACATTCTACACCATATTTTATTTAGTATCACTCATCTATACTCATTTTTACGATTCTACCCCTATTTTATACCATATTTTGATCAGAATCAATAATCTAAACTCGTTTTCATCATCCTACGATCGCATTATACCATATTTCGGTTCGAATCACCCGTCTATACTCGTTTTCCCCCATTCTACGATCATTTGATACCTTATTTCGACTACAATCACATTTCGGTACTCGTTTCCGCAAATCCACGCCAACTTTTTCACCCTATTTTTGTTGGAATCCCCCATCTATAATCGTTTCCACGAATCTACGCACATTCTACACCATATTTTGGTTAGAAGCACTCATCTATACTCATTTTCACGATTCTACCCATGTTCTTTACCATATTTCGATTAGAATCAGCAATCTAAATTCGTTTTCATCACCCTACGATCATATTATACCATATTTTGGTTCGAATCACCCATTTGTACTCGGTTTCATCGTTTTACGAGCATTTGATGCCTTATTTCGGTTATAATCGTATTCCTGTACTCATTTCACCAATCTATGCCGGTTATAAACCTTATTTCGGTTGGAATATCTCGTTTGTACTCATTTGTCACCATTCTATGCCTATTCTATACCATAATTTTGCTTGAATCACCCATCTATGCTCGTTTACAAGATTCTGCCACTGTTTTATACAATATTTCGATTACAATCAGTGATCTAAATTCGTTTTCATTATTCTACGATTATATTATACCATATTTTGGTTCAAATCACCCGTTTACACTCGTTTTCACTATTTCATAAGCATTCGATACCTTATTTCGGTTATGATCTCATTTGTATACGCGTTTCAACAACCTAGGCCAGTTATATACCTAATTTTGGTTAGGATCTCCCGCCTATACTCATTTTTACCATTCTACGTCCGTTCTACACCACAGTTTTGGTTAGAATCACACATCTGAGCTCGTTTTCACCATCCTACAGCTGTTTTATACCACATTTCGGTTAGAATCACCCATCTATACTTATTTCGATCATCCTACGCTCATTCTATTCCATATTTCTGTTAGAATCACCTATTCATACTTGTTTTCACCAATCTAAGCTCGTTCTATACCATAATTAGAATCACCCACCTATATTCATTTTCATAAATCTATGCCTATTCCAACCATATTTCGGTTAGAATCACCCATATGTACTCGTTTTAACCATTCTAACGCTATCATATTTCAGTTAGAATCACCCATCCATACTCATTTTCACCATTCCACTCCCGTTTTATATGATATTTTGGTGAGAATCACCGATCTAAGCATGTTTTCAGCATTCTAAACTCATTCTATACCATATTTCGGTTCGAATCACCCGTTTATAATCGTTCTAACTATTCTATGAGCATTTGATGCCTTATTTTGGTCAATATCGTATTTCTATACCCGTTTTACCAATCCGAGCCAGTAATATACCTTATTTTGGATAGAATCATCCATCTATACTCGTTTTCACCAATCTAAGCCTATTCTACACCATATTTTCGGTAGGAACCATCCATCTATACTCGTTTAGCCATTCTATATCATATTTCAGTTAGAATCACCCATCTATACTCGCTTTCACCATTCTACGTCCGTTTTATACCATATTCTGGTTATAATCATCGATCTAAACATGTTTTCAGCGTTCTAAGCTCATTCTATACCATATTTCGGTTAGATCCGCTCATTTTGATACTCTTTTCCACCATTCTAACGGTCATTTGATACCTTAGTTCGATTACAATCACCTTTCAGCACTCGTTTCCACCAATCTACACCACGTTAATGCCCTATTTTGGTTAGAATCACCCATCTATACTCGTTTTCCCCAATCTACGCACATTCTACACCATATTTTATTTAGTATCACTCATATATACTCGTTTTTACGATTCTACCCCTATTTTATACCATATTTCGATCAGAATCAATAATCTAAACTCGTTTCCATCATCCTACGTTCGCATTATACCATATTTCGGTTCGAATCACCAGTCTATACTCATTTTTCCCATTCTACGATCATTTGATACCTTATTTCGACTACAATCATATTTCGGTACTCGTTTCCGCAAATCCACGCCACTTTTTTATCCTATTTTTGTTGGAATCCCCCATCTATACTCGTTTTCACGATTCTACCCCTATTTTTTTACCACATTTCGATTAGAATCAGTAATCTAAACTCGTTTTCATCACCCTACGATCATATTATACCATATTTCGGTTCGAATCACCCATTTGTACTCGGTTTCATCGTTTTAAGAGCATTTGATGCCTTATTTCGGTTATAATCGTATTTCTGTACTCGTTTCACCAATCTATGCCGGTTATAAACCTTTTTCGGTTGGAATATCTCGTTTGTACTCATTTTTCACCATTATATGCCTATTCTACACCATAATTCTGCTTGAATCACCCATCTATGCTCGTTTTCAAGATTCTACCACTGTTTTATACACAATATTTCGATTACAATCAGTGATCTAAATTCGTTTTTATTATTCTACGATTACATTATACCATATTTCGGTTCAAATCACCCGTTTACACTCGTTTTCACCATTTCATAAACATTCGATACATTATTTCGGTTATGATCTCATTTGTATACGCGTTTCAACAACCTAGGCAAGTTATATACCTAATTTCGGTTATAATCTCCCACTTATACTCGTTTTTACCATTCTACGTCCGTTCTACACCACAGTTTTGGTTAGAATCACACATCTGAGCTCGTTTTCACCATCCTACAGCTGTTTTATACCACATTTCGGTTAGAATCATCCATCTATACTCATTTCGATCATCCAACGCTCATTCTATTCCATATTTCTGTTAGAATCACCTATTTCATACTTGTTTTCACCAATCTAAGCTCGTTCTATACCATAATTAGAATCACCCACCTATATTCGTTTTCACAAATCTATGCCTATTCCAAACCATATTACGGTTAGAATCACCCATATGTACTCATTTTAACCATTCTACGCTATCATATTTCAGTTAGAATCACCCATCCATACTCATTTTCACCATTCCACGTCCGTTTTATATGATATTTTGGTGAGAATCACCGATCTAAGCATGTTTTCAGCATTCTAAGCTCATTCTATACCATATTTCGGTTCGAATCACCCGTTTATAATCGTTCTAAACTATTCTATGAGCATTTGATGCCTTATTTCGGTCAATATCGTATTTCTATACCCGTTTCACCAATCCGGGCCAGTAATATACCTTATTTTGGATAGAATCTTCCGTTTATACTCGTTTTCACCAATCTAACGCATATTTAACACAATAGTTACGGTTAGAATCACATATCTGCGCTCGTTTTCTTAATTCTACACTTGTTTTATACCATATTCTGCTTAGCATCACCCATCCATCTATCTATACTCGTTTTCACCAATCTAAGCCTATTCTACACCATATTTTCGGTAGAAACCATCCATCTATACTCGTTTAGCTATTCTATATCATATTTCAGTTAGAATCACCCATCTATACTCGCTTTCACCATTCTACGTCCGTTTCATACCATATTCTGGTTATAATCATCGATCTAAACATGTTTTCAGCGTTCTAAGCTCATTCTATACCATATTTTGGTTAGAGCCGCTCATTTTTATACTCTTTTCTACCATTCTATGGTCATTTGATACCTTAGTTCTATTACAATCATCTTTCAGTACCCGTTTCCACCAATCTACACCACGTTTATGCCCTATTTTGGTTAGAATCACCCATCTATACTCGTTTTCCCCAATCTACGCACATTCTACACCATATTTTATTTAGTATCACTCATCTATACTCGTTTTCACGATTCTACCCCTATTTTATACCACATTTCGATCAGAATCAATAATCTAAACTCGTTTTCATCATTCTAACGATCGCATTATACCATATTTTGGTTCGAATCACCCGTCTATACTCGTTTTCCCCCATTCTACGATCATTTGATACCTTATTTCGACTACAATCACATTTCGGTACTCGTTTCCGCAAATCCACGCCACTTTTTTACCCTATTTTTGTTGGAATCCCCCATCTATAATCGTTTCCATGAATCTACGCACATTCTACACCATATTTCGGTTAGAAGCACTCATCTATACTTATTTTCACGATTCTACCCCTGTTCTTTACCATATTTCGATTAGAATCAGTAATCTAAACTCGTTTTTATCATTCTTCGATCATATTATACCATATTTCGGTTCGAATCACCCATTTGTACTCGGTTTCATCGTTTTACGAGCATTTGATGCCTTATTTCGGTTATAATCGTATTCCTGTACTCGTTTTACCAATCTATGCCTGTTATAAACCTTATTTCGGTTGAAATATCTCGTTTGTACTCATTTTTCACCATTCTATGCCCATTCTACACCATAATTCTGCTTGAATCACCCATCTATGCTCGTTTTCAAGATTCTGCCACTATTTTATATACAATATTTCGATTACAATCAGTGATCTAAATTCATTTTCATTATTCTACGATTATATTATACCATATTTCGGTTCAAATCACCCGTTTACACTCGTTTTCACCATTTCATAAGCATTCGATACCTTATTTCGGTTATGATCTCATTTGTATACGCGTTTCAACAACCTAGGCCAGTTATATACCTAATTTCGGTTAGGATCTCCCGCCTATACTCGTTTTTACCATTCTACGTCCGTTCTACACCACAATTTTGGTTAGAATCACACATCTGAGCTCGTTTTCACCATCCTACAGCTGTTTTATACCATATTTCGGTTAGAATCACCCATCTATACTCATTTCGATCATCCTACGCTCATTCTATTCCATATTTCTGTTAGAATCACCTATTCATACTTGTTTTCACCAATATAAGCTCGTTCTATACCATAATTAGAATCACCCACCAATATTCGTTTTCATAAATCTATGCCTATTTCAAACCATATTTCGGTTAGAATCACCCATATGTACTCGTTTTAACCATTCTACGCTATCATATTTCAGTTAGAATCACCTATCTATACTCATTTTCACCATTCCACGTCCGTTTTATATGATATTTTGGTGAGAATCACCGATCTAAGCATGTTTTCCAGCATTCTAAGCTCATTCTATACCATATTTCGGTTCGAATCACCCGGTTTATAATCGTTCTAACTATTCTATGAGCATTTGATGCCTTATTTCGGTCAATATCGTATTTCTATACCCGTTTCACCAATCCGGGCCAGTAATATACCTTATTTTGGATAGAATCTTCCGTTTATACTCGTTTTCACCAATCTACGCACATTTAACACAATAGTTACGGTTAGAATCACATATCTGCGCTCGTTTTCTTAATTCTACAATTGTTTTATACCATATTCTGCTTAGCATCACCCATCTATAATCGTTTTCATCGTCCTAAGCTTATTCTATTCCATATTTCGGTTAGAATCACCTATTTATACTTGTTTTTCACCAATATAAGCTCATTCTATACCATAGTTTCGGTTAGAATCATCCATCTATACTCGTTTTCACCAATCTAAGCCTATTCTACACCATATTTTCGGTAGGAACCACCCATCTATACTCGTTTAGCCATTCTATATCATATTTCAGTTAGAATCACCCATCTATACTCGCTTTCACCATTCTACGTCCGTTTCATACCATATTCTGGTTATAATCATCGATCTAAACATGTTTTCAGCGTTCTAAGCTCATTCTATACCATATTTCGGTTAGAGCCGCTCATTTTTATACTCTTTTCCACCATTCTACTACGGTTATTTGATACCTTTGTTCGATTACAATCACCTTTCAGTACCCGTTTCCACCAATCTACACCACGTTTATGCCCTATTTTGGTTAGAATCACCTATCTATATTCGTTTTCCCCAATCTATGCACATTCTACACCATATTTTATTTAGTATCACTCATCTATACTCGGTTTTCATGATTCTACCCCTATTTTATACCACATTTCGATCAGAATCAATAATCTAAACTCGTTTTCATCATCCTACGATCGTATTATACCATATTTCGGTTCGAATCACCCGTCTATACTCGTTTTCCCCCATTCTACGATCATTTGATACCTTATTTCGACTACAATCATATTTCGGTACTCGTTTCCGCAAATCCACTCCACTTTTTCATCCTATTTTTGTTGGATTCCCCCATCTATACTCGTTTCCACGAATCTACGCATATTCTACACCATATTTCGGTTAGAAGCACTCATCTATACTCGTTTTCACGATTCTACCCCTGTTCTTTACCATATTTCGATTAGAATCAGCAATCTAAACTCGTTTTCATCACCCTACGATCATATTAACCATATTTCGGTTCGAATCACCCATTTGTACTCGGTTTCATCGTTTTACGAGCATTTGATGCCTTATTTCGGTTATAATCGTATTCCTGTACTCCTTTTACCAATCTATGCCGGTTATAAACCTTATTTCGGTTGGAATATCTCGTTTGTACTCATTTTTCACCATTCTATGCCCATTCTACACCATAATTCTGCTTGAATCACCCATCTATCCTCGTTTTCAAGATTCTGCCACTGTTTTTATACATAATATTTCGATTACAATCAGTGATCAAAATTCGTTTTCATTATTCTACGATTATATTATACCATATTTCGTTCAAATCACCCATTTACACTCGTTTTCACCATTTCATAAGCATTCGATACCTTATTTCGGTTATGATCTTATTTGTATACGCGTTTCAACAACCTAGGCCAGTTATATACCTAATTTCGGTTAGGATCTCCCGCCTATACTCGTTTTTTACCATTCTACGTCCGTTCAACACCACAGTTTTGGTTAGAATCACACATCTGAGCTCGTTTTCACCATCCTACAGCTGTTTTTATACCACATTTCGGTTAGAATCACCCATCTATACTCATTTCGATCATCCTACGCTCATTCTATTCCATATTTCTGTTAGAATCACCTATTCATACTTGTTTTCACCAATCTAAGCTCGTTCTATACCATAATTAGAATCACCCACCTATATTCGTTTTCACAAATCTATGCCTATTTCAAACCATATTTCGGTTAGAATCACCCATATGTGCTCGTTTTAACCATTCTACGCTATCATATTTCAGTTAGAATCACCCATCCATACTCATTTTCACCATTCCACGTCCGTTTTATATGATATTTTGGTGAGAATCACCGATCTAAGCATGTTTTCAGCATTCTAAGCTCATTCTATACCATATTTTGGTTCGAATCACCCGTTTATAATCGTTCTAACTATTCTATGACCATTTGATGCCTTATTTCGGTCAATATCGTATTTCTATACCCGTTTCACCAATCCGGGCCAGTAATATACCTTATTTTGGATAGAATCTTCCGTTTATACTCGTTTTCACCAATCTACGCACATTTAACACAATAGTTACGGTTAGAATCATATATATGCGCTTGTTTTCTCAATTCTACACTTGTTTATACCATATTCTGCTTAGCATCACCCATCCATAATCGTTTTCATCGTCCTAAGCTCATTCTATTCTATATTTCGGTTAGAATCACCTATTTATACTTGTTTTCACCAATATAAGCTTATTCTATACCATAGTTTCGGTTAGAATCATCCATCTATACTCGTTTTCACCAATCTAAGCCTATTCTACACCATATTTTCAGTAGGAACCACCCATCTATACTCGTTTAGCCATTCTATATCATATTTCAGTTAGAATCACCCATCTATACTCGCTTTCACCATTCTACGTCCGTTTTATACTATATTCTGGTTATAATCATCGATCTAAACATGTTTTCAGCGTTCTAAGCACATTCTATACCATATTTCGGTTAGAGCCGCTCATTTTTATACTCTTTTCCACCATTCTACGGTCATTTGATACCTTAGTTCGATTACAATCACCTTTCAGTACCTGTTTCCACCAATCTACACCACGTTTATGCCCTATTTTGGTTAGAATCACCCATCTATACTCATTTTCCCTAATCTACGCACATTCTACACCATATTTTATTTAGTATCACTCATCTATACTCGTTTTCACGATTCTACCCCTATTTTATACCATATTTCGATCAGAATAAATAATCTAAACTCGTTTTCATCATCCTACGATCGCATTATACCATATTTCGGTTCGAATCACACGTCTATACTCATTTTTCCTATTCTACGATCATTTGATACCTTATTTCGACTACAATCACATTTCGGTACTCGTTTCCGCAAATCCATGCCACTTTTTTACCCTATTTTTGTTGGAATCCCCCATTTATACTCGTTTCCATGAATCTACGCACATTCTACACCATATTTTGGTTAGAAGCACTCATCTATACTCATTTTCACGATTCTACCCATGTTCTTTACCACATTTCGATTAGAATCAGCAATCTAAACTCGTTTTCATCACCCTACGATCATATTATACCATATTTCGGTTCGAATCACCCATTTGTACTCGGTTTCATCGTTTTACGAGCATTTGATGTCTTATTTCATTTCTAATCGTATTCCTGTACTCGTTTCACCAATCTATGCCGGTTATAAACCTTATTTCGGTTGGAATATATCGTTTGTACTCATTTTTTACCATTCTATGTCCATTCTACACCATAATTCTGCTTGAATCACCCATCTATGCTCATTTTCAGGATTCTGCCACTGTTTTATACAATACTTCGATTACAATCAGTGATCTAAATTCGGTTTCTGTCACGACCCCCACCCGGAATTTGGGCATGAGTCGTGGGTACGTCCAGCCTACGCCGCAGCATCGGCGGTAGAACGCTGTCTAGGTCTCAACATATAATATATTCTGTCAATAGTCTCAACTCCGCACGGAGGACAATGATAAATAATCCACAGTTCTATGATATACTCAATCACAAGCTAATAGAAAATAATGGCACGATGAGAATAGAAAAGAGTTCTAATATATAAACCAACCACAATAAGTCCAACTCAAATCTTGGGTCTAGATGACCTCACAAAATCACAGAATAATAAATACAACTCAGTCTCAGTCTAGAACAATAATTGCAGAAAAACAGTCTAAGTACAGCCAGGTACATTCTCCTCTAGGCTAGGCAACTCCTCTGGGGTTTCTGGAGTGAAATCTTCCTCTAATCCTGGGCCGTAATGAGTGGGGCAAAGATCCTCCAGGTCCTCTGAAAAATGTTATCCAGTCAGGATTGGAGCAAAGCACAAGCACTAACAGCAGTTTCATTAAATTAACAAAGACTATAAACAGTGTAAGAAATACAAGATGGAAATAAATGCTGAAAATGTAAAGTACTAGAGAGAATGGAAATAGGCAATAGAGCATCTAGCAATGAACAATAGACAGTGAATGCTAGAACAAGTGGATCTGAATAAATAGACATCTAGCTAAGTGTTTGAATTATCAGTTTATTATGTGATCGGCTTGGGACTTGATCAGGCTGGTTATATATGATTAACTATGATTCTTGTAGGTCAGGCTAACCATATGGTTAGCTATGATGTATGTAGTGGTCAGGTTAATCATATATAACAGCTATGATGCATGTAAATGGTCAGGCCGCACCCGACGTGAGAAGTGGGGTGAGCTATGATGCATGTAAAGGTTTGGATATGATCACATAATCTACTAATAATTTCCTATCCCCCAGCTAGCACGATGGATTCCAATCACGACTCCTCATGATGGGGACCTAGGGTGCTAACCCGTGTATCCATAGTGTCGGAATCAAGTATGTAATACAACTGCATTATAGAAATAATCAACAATGAAAACTGTCAGAGAATGTACTCGCCTGTGGTCCTGAGCAAGGAATGAGGATCGATGTCCAAAGTGGGATCACAATGACCTATTTGTGGAATATAATTGTCAAAATACTGAATTAAGGAAATAAACATTTTTAACAAATTTAATTATGAGGCCTCTAGGTCATACTAGAACTTCTGGTCAATACTAGTCAACTTGGTCTCATACTAGGCCAATTCTGAGGTTTACTGGTCAATACTAGGTTAACTTGGATTGTTACTTGGTTATACCAGGTTTGGCTAGGTCGTACTAAGGTATTCTGGCTATAATGGTAAATACCTAGCCAATACTAGACTATTTAGACAATACCTTATACTACGTATCATAGAGATATAATATGTACTTAGTTCCTTAACCAAAACTCAATTAACTCCTCACCTGCAATACTCTGATACACTAACCCCAGAGATCCTACTGATACTAAGATACTAACCCATCACTTACTGTTTACTAATACACATACAGCCACACACTGACTAAACTGACACATTGAGACACTCACACACACACAGACACTGGTATACACCCTCAGATATTACACTAACTGGACTGCTATCTAACACACACAGGATACTGTCACACCTCACATAGGCACTGACTTCACCCTGTTCTAACTGATACACACCTGAGACACACTGACACAGGGTTTTATGATGCACAGCCACTCACTGCACTCACACTCTAGTTCACTGAGACAAAAATACTGATACCTATAAACAATCACTGAGTTCTCACTGCTCTCTCTCTTCTCACAGAATTACACACACACACACACAGTCCTAGACACACTGCACAGCACACAGGTTATCCACTTACACTGTATTTGAAATAAACCTGGGACACACACCACATTCTCATACACTCACTGATACATTATGACACAGGTCACACACAAGTGACACAGCACATAGGTATCTCCCTGCACTCACACAGGTTTTGGGATACTCACACATGTATTCACACACTAGGAACCACAGTTACACACAGGCTGTTTTCCTATACCTTGCCATCTAAACCCATTGCATCTCCAATACCACACAAACCTAAAACTTGGATTAGGACTGATACCTCACTTGGTATCAGTACTCACTCAATTTCGAGTTCAGAAGTTCACATACATTTACCTTCATTTCTAGATACATATATGCACTCACAGACATTTCACATAGTTAACTAAAAACCCTTATGCACAAACACACTGATCAGGATCCTCACTGATACCTAAAGAGTATCAGAGCTCAAAAGTATAGCCATTGTTCAGTGCTTGGGATGGAACTGTTTCTGTGTATACAAACATAGTTTCACAGCCTAAATTGTTCAGGTCTTCCATTCATGGCTTAAACTCTGAGACAAGCTATGGTTGCTGGCAGGATCGACCAGGTACACAGTCTAAATTGTTCATACTTACACATATATGGCTCAACACTAAAACACATCATAGGACTACAGGCAGAATTCAAGGGTTCCCAGGTACACACAGGCATGGCTTAACATGATACACAACATGTGACTACTGGCTGCACAGGCATCAGGACTTGTTCACCCCTCACTGAACCTAACAACTACACACACACAGTGTGACCAATCTGCACAGTTTCCCTTAATGCACACAGCACAGTTCTGAAAACTGGCACAGCACACACACATCCACACATTTAACACCTAGGTGTTTCTGCACAGTACCTCCTGACTGATACACGCAGGAATCAAGAACCCGACTGCACAATTTTTTCCCCACTACACTACACAGATCAGCCCCAATACACCCGACTGCCTGCTCATCTCCAATCATCAACTGTACAGGGAAAATCCAACACATAACTGACAACTCCAGTAATTACAACATGTATATAGTTTTATATATCAAATAATGCAAAAATTAGGATACATAGATAGGTAAACCCCTGTGAGGCATTTCATCGAACACCTAGGGCTGAAAAAAAAATCAGATTCTACACTAAGCTCTTGAATACCCCAAATCAGAACCCTAAATTCGAGATTAAATCTATACGTATGTGATATGTTCAGCCTACATGCAAACCCTTATGATCTAGGGTCCACGAATTTGGGGAAAACCCTCGTTGGAACACCAAAACCCTAGTTTCTCCTAAATCTCCAGGTAGAAACCCTAAAATCGAAATCCAAACCAATTTGGTGGGCTCCTAATGGCCAACAATAATGAAAAAAGAATTTAAATGAATAAAAATAGAGTTTTACCTATAGGGAGATGGTTTTCCTATGAAGGTTCTTCTTTCCCAAGGCTTCTTGACCCAAGTTCCTTGCTTCCCTTGCTTTGGAGGAGGAAGATGGAATCATAGGGTTTTAATTCCGAATTTGTGGTGGGGGAGATGGCTTTCTTGATGGAGGCTAGGGTTTCTTTCTTCATGAAGGAGAAAAGAGTTGTGGGTGGCTCCCTTTTATATTAAACTAGGTTAGGGCTTCATATGCATAGTTTTGGATTGAACCCCCCCTGTTAGGTCATGAAGAACTCAATTAATTCAGGTTTAGTCATTCTAGGGTTGGAGGTCCAAACCT
The DNA here is from genome assembly GCA_036927795.1 of Iris macrosiphon. Classification (NCBI taxonomy): domain Eukaryota; kingdom Viridiplantae; phylum Streptophyta; class Magnoliopsida; order Asparagales; family Iridaceae; genus Iris; species Iris macrosiphon. The sequence goes on along the minus strand of JAYESA010000002.1, from coordinate 77,969,599 downwards.
AAAATTGAATTCTAGGGTTTCTCTAGAATTAGGTTTACAAATTTGGGTTTACTCATTAGGGTTTGTCCTAATGAGTTCTAGGGTTTGACCTAAAACCAAACATCACTAACAATATATAAATAGTTTATATAACTCAGCAGATTAATTAAATGCATAATTATTCAAAATAGTGAAATTACACAAATGCCCTTATTTGGAAATGTGGTAGTGACAAGTCTACCCTCCTAAAAGAAATTTCGTCCTCAAAATTAGACTGAACTAGAACAAGAATGAAATCAGAAAAGGAAATATACCTCAAGTCTAGAAGAGATACGGGTATTGCTCGCGCATTTCGTCCTCTCTCTCCCAGGTCGACTCCCCTGGAGAGTGATGTCTCCATGCAATACGAACCAAAGGAATAGTTTGGTTCCGCAACACCTTCTCTCTGCGGTCCAAGATCTCTACGGGCTACTCAGGGTAGCTGAGCGTCGGACCAACCTCAATCTTCGAGTGATCAAGTACGTGACTAGGGTCTGCCACGTACCGTCTCAGCTGCGACACGTGGAACACATCATGCACTCCCTCTAATGCAGGTGGCAGGTCTAGTCTATACGCCACTGCACCTATCTTCGTAAGAATACCGAAGGGTCCGATGTAGCGTGGGCTAAGCTTTCCACCTCTACCAAAACGAATCGTGCCACGCGTCGGAGAAATCCGTAGGAATACTAGATCGCCAACCTAAAACAAAACAGTCTCAACACGCAGTCTAAACAACATCACAAACCAGAAAAATAACAATCTATACCTGAAACTCAAGGGGTCTACGGTGGCTGTCGGCCCAATGCCGCTGTCTGTCCTGCGCCACTCGCAGTCTGTCTCTGATAAGTTTCACCTTTTCTGCTGCATCCACGACCATTTCTGGTCCTAGCAAGGCTCTCTCTCCAACGTCGTCCCAAGATAACGGTGTATGACACCTTCTTCCATAAAGAGCCTCAAATGGTGACATCTCGATGCTGGCCTGGTAGTTGTTGTTGTAAGCGAACTCTACCAGGTGCAGATGATCCTCCCAAGAACCTCCGAGATCTAGAACGCAAGTGCGTAGCATATCCTCGAGAGTCTGAATGGTCCGTTCAGACTGCCCGTCTGTCTGGGGGTGATATGCGGTACTGAACTTGAGCTGAGTGCCCAAGCTAGCCTGCAGACTTCTCCAGAAGTGGGAAGTGAAGAGACTATCCCAATCCGAGATGATGCTTACAGGAACTCCATGAAGTCTAACGATCTGACGCACGTACATCTCTGCTAGCCTCTCTGTCGACGTGCCCACCTTGAAGGGTAAAAAATGGGCTGATTTGGTCAACCTGTCCACGATGACCCAAATCGCGTCCTTCCCTCCCGGAGAACGTGGAAGCCCTGAAACGAAATCCATGGTCACGTGCTCCTATTTCCACTCTAGAATCGGTAAAGGTTGAAGCAAACCACCTGGCCTCTGCCGGTCTGCCTTTACCTGCTGGCACACTAGACACCGGGATACGAAGCGTGCTACCTCGCGCTTCATTCCATACCACCATACGTGTTCCCTCAAGTCTCGATACATCTTGTTGGCACCGGGATGCATCGAGTACTGAGAGCGGTGTGCCTCCTGCAAAACCTCCTCGCGCAGCTCCCCGCTCGGCACACACATCCTCGTGCCGTGCCGTAGGGAACCATCATCTGCGATAGTAAGTCGTCCGACAATCCTATCTGAACCTGTGCTCTGATACTCCTCAGAGCCTCATCCTCGAACTGCGCAGCTCTGATCCTGTCCATCAGCTCGGACTGTATCTATAATTCCTACATCTGAATCTCAGTACCGGGAACTAACACCTCAATCTCCAAGCTTTCCAAATCAGCTAACAAATGTCTATCTGTCGTCAAGTGCATAGCCATCGGATACCTGCTCAAGGCATCGGCGACTACGTTGGCCTTCCCTGGGTGGTACTGCAATGAGATGTCAAAGTCCTTCATCAACTCTAACCACCTCCTCTGCCTCATGTTTAGTTCCTTCTGTGTGAACACGTACTTCAAGCTCTTGTGGTCTGTGAAGATCTCCACACGCTCTCCGTACAGGTAATGTTTCCACAGCTTTAGAGCAAAGATAACTGCTGCCAACTCCAAATCGTGGGTGGGGTAGTTCTCTTCATGAGGGCGTAACTGCCTGGAAGCATAGGCAATTACCTTCCCGTGCTGCTGAAGAACACATCCCAGACCCTTCCCTGAAGCATCACTGTAGATGGTGAAACCACCTGTCCCTGCTGGCAACGTCAAAACTGGAGCTGTTGTCAACCTCTTCTTCAGCTCATCAAATGCAGCCTGGCACTCCTCCGTCCAGACAAAATCCACATCCTTCCTAGTCAATCTGGTCATTGGCGCTGCAATTCTGGAGAAGTCTTGTACAAACCTCCTGTAGTATCCTGCTAGTCCGAGAAAACTCCTGATCTCAGCTACCGAACTGGGGGTAGCCCACGACTTCACTGCCTCGATCTTCTGTGGGTTAACCGAGATTCCGTCACCCGATACCACATGCCCAAGAAATTCAACCTTGTCAAGGAAGAATTCACACTTAGAGAGTTTCCCGTACAGCTTCTCCCTCCTGAGAGTCTCTAAGACCAACCTCAGGTGCTCTTCGTGCTCCTCCAGGGTCTTGGAATACACAAGAATATCGTCGATGAACACCACTACGAACTTGTCAAGGTACTGGTGGAACACCTTGTTCATCAGGTTCATGAATACTGCCGGTGCATTGGTTAAACCAAATGGCATCACCATGAACTCAAACTGGCCGTATCTGGTCCGAAAAGCTGTCTTCGGCGTGTCCTCTCTCTTCACCTTCACCTGGTGATAGCCTGACCTCAAATCTATCTTTAAAAACACCCTCGTCCCGTTCAACTGATCGAAAAGATCATCTATCCTCGGCAGCGGATACTTGTTCTTGATAGTGATATTGTTCAAAGCTCTATAATCAATGCACATGCGCACCGTGCCGTCCTTCTTCGGTACGAACAATACCGGAGCTCTCCATGGTGATGAACTGGATTTGATGAAGCCTTTGTCCTGCAGCTCCTCGACTTGCTTCTTCAGTTCTGCCAGCTCGCTGTTGTTGACTCTATAGACATGTTGTGAAATGGGCTCCGCTCCTGGAACCAAGTCTATAGAGAATTCAATATCTTTGTCTGGCGGCAAGCCTGGCAACTCCTCTGGAAATACATCCAGGAACTCCGCTATCAGAGGATATGGCAACTCCTCCTCTTTCGCCCTGGCTCCGCAAAATATGCTCCTCCTCTGTTCCGCTGCTCCTCCGACGACCTCAAACTCTGGCTCTCCTGGTGGTCTAAACAAAACTCTGCCTCTATAACAATCTATAGTAGCATGATGCCTACTCAACCAGTCCATTCCGAGTACAATATCGTACCCCGGAAGTGGCATGACAAGTAAGCTCACACTCAACTCTCGGCCTCCTACTTACACCCTCCGGTCCTTGCAGTGATCATGGACTAGGATAATACCTCCACCAGTCATGATCTTGCAAGTCCTAGCTAATGGTTCTGTGTCTAAATGATGTTGAAGTGCATAAGATACAGACACAAAACTATGGGAAGCGCCAGTGTCGAATAAGGTAAATGCGGGAATACAATCGAGAAGAACCGAACCTGTGATCAAGTCTCCTGCTGGCTCGATCTCCTCGACTGCCATGGCGTACGCTCGCCCCTGGGGTACACCTCTCTGCTGCTGGTGCTGGGCAAACTTCTGATGTTGCGGTGGAAGTGGTACCCTCTGTTGTTGGCCTCCTGGTACGGTAGGTACCCTGTCTGGTCCTCTCTAGGCGGCTGCTCCACCCTGACCTGGACGAATGGTAGGACAATCCTTCAGCTGGTGTGTCGTCGATCCGCAGGACAGACATGAGCCCAATCTCTTCCTGCAGATATCTCTAGTATGTCCCATCTTCCCACAGTACGCACACTGGATGGCGGGCTGAGTCTGTCTCTGTTGTTGCTGCTGGACCTGCCCTCGGGCTGGTGCCTGATGCTGCTGCTGAAAGGGTCTCTGCTGTTGCTGCTGAAAGTGTGGACGCTTGCCCGGTCCCGCTCTACTGTTTGCTCCTCCGGAACCATCGCGTCCCCTCTTGGGCCTGAGGTCCAAGTCGTCCTCGGCTATCTGGGCATCCATCAATATGCCCTCGTAGGTAGCTGTACGACGTCCCGACGTGCGAGACTTGATCTCCCTTGCCAGCCCCTTTCTGAACTTCCGGGCCCTGTCCCCCGGATCTCTAATCATCGACGATGCGAAGCGGCTCAGGCGGGAAAACTCCGTGGCATACTCATCGACGGACGAGCTCCCCTGGGCTAAGTCATGGAACTGACTCTCCAAAGCTCCCAGGGCAACATCAGGGAAGAACTTCTCCTTGAAGAGCTCCTTGAAAGCTTCCCAAGTGAGTCCCCTTTCAAGGAGTCTCGACTCTGTGCAAAACCACGTCAAGGCGATGTCGAACATCTGGCTGCCGGCGGCCTCGATCTGAAGAGCCTCCGGAAGCTGTGCCAAGCGCAAGTTCCTCTCGATGTCCTCTAGCCAATCATCGGCGTAGAGTATCCCTTCTGTCCCCTTGAATTCCCGAGGCATCATTCTCTTGAAATCCATAATGGTGCCCGGCCTCTGGTGGTGCTGATCAGGACGCTGCTGCTGCTGAGTGACTCTCTCCACAGCCTAGAGAGCCACTTGATGAGCATTCTCTATGTTCACCCTCATCATCTCTGTCTGGGCCTGGTGTGCCTCAGCCTGCACCCTCTGGGCCTCTGCCGACGTCCTCTGGGCATCGACCATGCCCTGAATCAAAGCGAACATCTGTGCTCCATCGACGGGCACACCTCCTGGATGCTGAACTGGTGGTGGGGGTGGGGGTGGAGGCGCCGTCGTAGCTATGGGGACCCTCTGAGCAGGTGGTGGAGGACCCCCGAATGCTGCGGACACTCCCACATGTACTGGAGATGTAGGAGGTGCTGCGGATGTCTGTCCGGCAAGGCGAGAGGTGGCAGACCTCTCTGAATCTGCTGCTCCAAGTCTCTGGGACCTCCTCGGTGGCATCCTGAAGATAGATCGAAAGATTTAATTAAGGCAATAGACACGATATCATCAAAGAAGGACAATAATTTCTAAAGGAAAAATCATTAAGGGTAGTATTATAAGAATCAGAAATTCCCTAATTGTGATTGAGCATATCCTCGGCCAAATTCCTATTTCCTAAAACAGACTCGTAGTAATACTCTAAGCGAGCACCACTACGATATTGCTCTAATGCGAATCTAGGACTAGACCTGCATGGGCCACCACTAAAACGTGTCACAACCAAAACCCGGAATTTGGGCATGAGTCGTGGGTACGTCCAGCCTACGCCGCAGCATCGGCGGTAGAACGCTGTCTAGGTCTCAACATATAATATATTCTGTCAATAGTCTCAACTCCGCACGGAGGACAATGATAAATAATCCACAGTTCTATGATATACTCAATCACAAGCTAATAGAAAATAATGGTACGATGAGAATAGAAAAGAGTTCTAATATAAACCAACCACAATAAGTCCAACTCAAATCTTGGGTCTAGATGACCTCACAAAATCACAGAATAATAAATACAACTCAGTCTCAGTCTAGAACAATAATTGCAGAAAAATAGTCTAAGTACAGCCAGGTACATTCTCCTCTAGGCTAGGCAACTCCTCTGGGGTTTCTGGAGTGAAATCTCCCTCTAATCCTGGGCCGTAATGAGTGGGGCAAAGATCCTCCAGGTCCTCTGAAAAATGTTATCCAGTTAGGATTGGAGCAAAGCACAAGCACTAACAGCAGTTTTATTAAATTGACAAAGACTATAAACAGTGTAAGAAATACAAGATGGAAATAAATGCTGGAAATGTAAAGTACTGGAGAGAATGGAAATAGGCAATAGAGCATCTAGCAATGAACAATAGACAGTGAATGCTAGAACAAGTGGATCTGAATAAATAGACATCTAGCTAAGTGTTTGAATTATCAGTTTATTATGTGATCGGCTTGGGACTTGATCAGGCTGGTTATATATGATTAACTATGATTCTTGTAGGTCAGGCTAACCATATGGTTAGCTATGATGCATGTAGTGGTCAGGTTAATCATATATAACAGCTATGATGCATGTAAATGGTCAGGCCGCACCCGACGTGAGAAGTGGGGTGAGCTATGATGCATGTAAAGGTTTGGATATAATCACATAATCTACTAATAGTTCCCCATCCCCCAGCTAGCACGATAGATTCCAATCACGACTCCTCATGATGGGGACCTAGGGTGCTAACCCGTGTATCCATAGTGTCAGAATCAAGTATGTAATACAACTGCATTATAGAAATAATCAACAATGAAAACTGTCAGAGAATGTACTCGCCTGTGGTCCTGAGCAAGGAATGAGGATCGATGTCCAAAGTGGGATCACAATGACCTATTTGTGGAATATAATTGTCAAAATACTGAATTAAGGAAATAAACATGTTTAACAAATTTAATTATGAGGCCTCTAGGTCATACTAGACTTCTGGTCAATACTAGTCAACTTGGTCTCATACTAGGCCAATTCTGAGGTTTACTGGTCAATACTAGGTTAACTTGGATTGTTACTTGGTTATACCAGGTTTGGCTAGGTCGTACTAAGGTATTCTGGCTATAATGGTAAATACCTAGCCAATACTAGACTATTTAGACAATACCTTATACTACGTATCATAGAGATATAATATGTACTTAGTTCCTTAACCAAAACTCAATTAACTCCTCACCTGCAATACTCTGATACACTAACCCCAGAGATCCTACTGATACTAAGATACTAACCCATCACTTACTGTTTACTAATACACATACAGCCACACACTGACTAAACTGACACATTGAGACACTCACACACACACAGACACTGGTATACACCCTCAGATATTACACTAACTGGACTGCTATCTAACACACACAAAATACTGTTACACCACACATAGGCACTGACTTCACCCTGTTCTAACTGATACACACCTGAGACACACTGACACAGGGTTTTATGATGCACAGCCACTCACTGCACTCACACTCTAGTTCACTGAGACAAAAATACTGATACCTATAAACACTCACTGAGTTCTCACTGCTCTCTCTCTTCTCACAGAATTACACACACACACACAGTCCTAGACACACTGCACAGCACACAGGTTATCCACTTACACTGCATTTGAAATAAACCTGGGATACACACCACATTCTCATAAACTCACTGATACATTATGACACAGGTCACACACAAGTGACACAGCACATAGGTATCTCCCTGCACTCATACAGGTTTTGGGATACTCACACATGTATTCACACACTAGGAACCACACTTACACACAGGCTGTTTCCCTATACCTTGCTATCTAAACCCATTGCATCTCCAATACCCCACAAACCTAAAACTTGGATTAGGACTGATACCTCACTTGGTATCAGTACTCACTCAATTTCAAGTTCAGAAGTTCATATACATTTACCTTCATTTCTAGATACATATATGCACTCACAGACATTTCACATAGTTAACTAAAAACCCTTATGCACAAACACACTGATCAGGATCCTCACTGATACCTAAAGAGTATCAGAGCTCAAAAGTATAGCCATTATTCAGTGCTTGGGATGGAACTGTTTCTGTGTATACAAACATAGTTTCACAGCCTAAATTGTTCAGGTCTTCCATTCATGGCTTAAACTCTGAGACAAGCTATGGTTGCTGGCAGGATCGACCAGGTACACAGTCTAAATTGTTTATACTTACACATACATGGCTCAACACTAAAACACATCATAGGACTACAGGCAGAATTCAAGGGTTCCCAGGTACACACAGGCATGGCTTAACATGATACACAATATGTGACTACTGGCTGCACAGGCATCAGGACTTGTTCACCCCTCACTGAACCTAACAACTATACACACACAGTGTGACCAATCTGCACAGTTTTCCTTAATGCACACAGCACAGTTCTGAAAACTGGCACAACACACACACATCCACACATTTAACACCTAGGTATTTTTGCACAGTACCTCCTGACTGATACACGCAGGAATCAAGAACCCGACTACACAGTTTTTTCCCCACTACACTGCACAGATCAGCCCCAATACACCCGACTGCCTGCTCATCTCCAATCATCAACTGTACAGGGAAAATCCAACACATAACTGACAACTCCAGTAATTACAACATGTATATAGTTTTATATATCAAACAATGCAAAAATTAGGATACATAGATAGGTAAACCCCTGTGAGGCATTTCATCGAACACATAGGGCTAAAAAAAAATCAGATTCTACACTAAGCTCTTGAATACCCCAAATCAGAACCCTAAATTCGAGATTAAATCTATACGTATGTGATATGTTCAGCCTACATGCAAACCCTTATGATCTAGGGTCCACGAATTTGGGGAAAACCCTCGTTGGAACACCAAAACCCTAGTTTCTCCTAAATCTCCAGGTAGAAACCCTAAAATCGAAATCCAAACCAATTTGGTGGGCTCCTAATGGCCAACAATAATGAAAAAAGAATTTAAATGAATAAAAATAGAGTTTTACCTATAGGGAGATGGTTTCCCTATGAAGGTTCTTCTTTCCCAAGGCTTCTTGACCCAAGTTCCCTGCTTCCCTTGCTTTGGAGGAGGAAGATAGAATCCTAGGGTTTTAATTCCGAATTTGTGGTGGGGGAGATGGCTTTCTTGATGGAGGCTAGGGTTTCTTTCTTCATGAAGGAGAAAAGAGTTGTGGGTAGCTCCCTTTTATATTAAATTAGGTTAGGGCTTCATATGCATAGTTTTGGATTGAACCCCCCTGTTAGGTCATGAAGAACTCAATTAATTCAGGTTTAGTCATTCTAGGGTTGGAGGTCCAAACCTAAAATTGAATTCTAGGGTTTCTCTAGAATTAGGTTTACAAATTTGGGTTTACTCATTAGGGTTTGTCCTAATGAGTTCTAGGGTTTGACCTAAAACCAAACATCACTAACAATATATAAATAGTTTATATAACTCAGCAGATTAATTAAATGCATAATTATTCAAAATAGTAAAATTACACAAATGCCCTTATTTGGAAATGTGGTAGTGACAGTTTCATTATTCTACGATTATATTATACCATATTTCGGTTCAAATTACCCGTTTACACTCGTTTTCACCATTTCATAAGCAATCGATACCTTATTTCGGTTATGATCTCATTTGTATACGCGTTTCAACAACCTAGGCCAGTTATATACCTAATTTCGGTTAGGATCTCCTGCCTATACTCGTTTTTACCATTCTACGTCCGTTCTACACCACAGTTTTTGTTAGAATCACACATCTGAGCTCGTTTTCACCATCCTACAGCTGTTTTATACCATATTTCGGTTAGAATCACCCATCTATACTCATTTCGATCATCCTACGCTCATTCTATTCTATATTTCTGTTAGAATCACCTATTCATACTTGTTTTCACCAATCTAAGCTCGTTCTATACCATAATTAGAATCACCCACCTATATTCGTTTTCACAAATCTATGCCTATTCTAAACCATATTTCGGTTAGAATCACCCATATGTACTCGTTTTAACCATTCTACGCTATCATATTTCAGTTAGAATCACCCATCCATACTCATTTTCACTATTCCACGTCCGTTTTATATGATATTTTGGTCAGAATCACCGATCTAAGCATGTTTTCAGCATTCTAAGCTCATTCTATACCATATTTCGGTTCGAATCACCCGTTTATAATCGTTCTAACTATTTTATGAGCATTTGATGCCTTATTTCGGTCAATATTGTATTTCTATACCCGTTTCACCAATCCAGGCCAGTAATATACCTTATTTTGGATAGAATCTTCCGTTTATACTCGTTTTTACCAATCTACGCACATTTAACACAATAGTTACGGTTAGAATCACATATCTGCGCTCGTTTTCTCAATTCTACACTTGTTTTATACCATATTCTGCTTAGCATCACCCATCCATAATCGTTTTCATCGTCCTAAGCTCATTCTATTCCATATTTTGATTAGAATCACCTATTTATACTTGTTTTCACCAATATAAGCTCATTCTATACCATAGTTTCGGTTAGAATCATCCATCTATACTCGTTTTCACCAATCTAAGCCTATTCTACACCATATTTTCGGTAGGAACCACCCATCTATACTCGTTTAGCCATTCTATATCATATTTCAGTTAGAATCACCCATCTATACTCGCTTTTACCATTCTACGTCCGTTTCATACCATATTCTGGTTATAATCATCGATCTAAACATGTTTTCAATGTTCTAAGCTCATTTTATACTATATTTCGGTTAGAGCCGCTCATTTTTATACTCTTTTTTACCATTCTACGGTCATTTGATACCTTAGTTCGATTACAATCACCTTTCAGTACCCATTTTCACCAATCTACACTACGTTTATGCCCTATTTTGGTTAGAATCACCCATCTATACTCGTTTTCCCTAATCTACGCATATTCTACACCATATTTTATTTAGTATCACTCATCTATACTCGTTTTCATGATTCTACCCCTATTTTATACCACATTTCGATCAGAATCAATAATCTAAACTCGTTTCCATCATCCTACGATCGCATTATTCCATATTTCGGTTCGAATCACCCGTCTATACTCGTTTTTCCCATTCTACGATCATTTGATACCTTATTTCGACTACAATCACATTTTGGTACTCGTTTTCGCAAATCTACGCCACTTTTTTACCCTATTTTTGTTGGAATCTCCCATCTATACTTGTTTCCACGAATCTACGCACATTCTACACCATATTTCGATTAGAAGCACTCATCTATACTCGTTTTCACGATTCTACCCCTGTTCTTTACCACATTTTGATTAGAATTAGCAATCTAAACTCGTTTTCATCACCCTACGATCATATTATACCATATTTCGGTTCAAATCACCCATTTGTACTCGATTTTATCGTTTTACGAGCATTTGATGCCTTATTTCGGTTATAATCGTATTCCTGTACTCGTTTCACCAATCTATGCCGGTTATAAACGTTATTTCGGTTGGAATATCTCATTTGTACTCATTTTCATCATTCTATGCCCATTCTATACCATAATTCTGCTTGAATCACCCATCTATGCTCATTTTCAAGATTCTGCCACTGTTTTATACATAATATTTCAATTACAATCAGTGATCTAAATTTGTTTTCATTATTCTATGATTATATTATACCATATTTCGGTTCAAATCATCCGTTTATACTCGTTTTCACCATTTCATAAGCATTCGATACCTTATTTTGGTTATGATCTCATTTGTATACGCGTTTCAACAACCTAGGCCAGTTATATACCTAATTTCGGTTAGGATCTCCCGCCTATACTCATTTTTACCATTCTACGTCCGTTCTACACCATGTGTTTTGGTTAGAATCACACATCTGAGCTCGTTTTCACCATTCTACAGCTGTTTTATACCATATTTCGGTTAGAATCACCCATCTATACTCATTTCGATCATCCTACGCTCATTCTATTCCATATTTCTGTTAGAATCACCTATTCATACTTGTTTTCACCAATCTAAGCTCGTTCTATACCATAATTAGAATCACCCACCTATATTCGTTTTCACAAATCTATGCCTATTCTAAACCATATTTCAGTTAGAATCACCCATATGTACTCATTTTAACCATTCTACGCTATCATATTTCAGTTAGAATCACCCATCCATACTCATTTTCACCATTCCACGTCCGTTTTATATGATATTTTGGTCAGAATCACCGATCTAAGCATGTTTTCAGCATTCTAAGCTCATTTTATACCATATTTTGGTTCGAATCACCCGTTTATAATCGTTATAACTATTCTATGAGCATTTGATGCCTTGTTTCGGTCAATATCGTATTTTTATACCCGTTTCACCAATTCGGGCCAGTAATATACCTTATTTTGGATAGAATCTTCCGTTTATGCTCGTTTTCACCAATCTACGAACATTTAACACAATAGTTACGGTTAGAATCACATATATGCGCTCGTTTTCTCAATTCTACACTTGTTGTATACCATATTCTGCTTAGAATCACCCATCCATAATCGTTTTCATCATACTAAGCTCACTCTATTCCATATTTCGGTTATAATCACCTATTTATACTTGTTTTCACCAATATAAGCTCATTCTATACCATAATTTAGGTTATAATCATCCATCTATACTCGTTTTCACCAATCTAAGCCTATTCTATACCATATTTTCGGTAGGAACCACCCATCTATACTCGTTTAGCCATTCTATATCATATTTCAGTTAGAATCACCCATCTATACTCGCTTTCACCATTCTACGTCCGTTTCATACCATATTCTGGTTATAATCATCGATCTAAACATGTTTTCAACGTTCTAAGCTCATTCTATACCATATTTCGGTTAGAGCCGCTTATTTTTATACTCTTTTCCACCATTCTACGGTCATTTGATACCTTAGTTCGATTACAATCACCTTTCAGTACCCGTTTCCACCAATCTACACCACGTTTATGCCCTATTTTGGTTAGAATCACCCATCTATACTCGTTTTCCATAATCTACGCACATTCTACACCATATTTTATTTATAATCACTCATCTATACTCGTTTTTACGATTCTACCCCTATTTTATACCACATTTCGATCAGATTCAATAATCTAAACTCGTTTTCATTATCCTACGATCGCATTATACCATATTTCGGTTCGAATCACCCGTCTATACTCGTTTTCCCCATTCTACGATCATTTGATACCTTATTTCGACTACAATCACATTTCGGTACTCGTTTCCGCAAATCTACGCCACTATTTCACCCTATTTTTGTTGGAATCCCCTATCTATACTCGTTTCTATGAATCTACGCACATTCTACACCATATTTGGTTAGAAGCACTCATCTATACTTATTTTTACGATTCTACCCCTGTTCTTTACTACATTTTGATTAGAATCAGCAATCTAAACTCGTTTTCATCACCCTACGATCATATTATACCATATTTCGGTTCGAATTACCCATTTGTACTCGGTTTCATCGTTTTATGAGCATTTGATGCTATATTTCGGTTATAATCGTATTCTTGTACTCGTTTCACCAATCTATGCCTGTTATAAACCTTATTTCGGTTGGAATATCCCGTTTGTACTCATTTTTCACCATTCTATGCCCATTCTACACCATAATTCTGCTTGAATCACCCATCTATGCTCGTTTTCAAGATTCTGCCACTGTTTTATATAATATTTTGATTACAATCAGTGATCTAATTTCGTTTTCATTATTCTACGATTATATTATACCATATTTCGGTTCAAATCACCCGTTTACACTCATTTATACCATTTCATAAGCATTCGATACCTTATTTCGGTTATGATCTCATTTGTATACGCATTTCAACAACCTAGGCCAGTTATATACCTAATTTCGGTTAGGATCTTCCGCCTATACTCGTTTTTACCATTCTACGTCCGTTCTACACCATGTGTTTTGGTTAGAATCACACATCTGAGCTCGTTTTCACCATCCTACAGCTGTTTTATAAGACATTTCGATTAGAATCACCCATCTATACTCATTTCGATCATTCTACGCTCATTCTATTCCATATTTCTGTTAGAATCACCTATTTATACTTGTTTTCACCAATCTAAGCTCGTTCTATACCATAATTAGAATCACCCACCTATATTGATTTTCACAAATCTATGCCTATTCCAAACCATATTTCGGTTAGAATCACCCATATGTACTCGTTTTAACCATTCTACGCTATCATATTTCAGTTAGAATCACCCATCCATACTCATTTTCACCATTCCACGTCTGTTTTATATGATATTTTGGTCAGAATCACCGATCTAAACATGTTTTCAGCATTCTAAGCTCATTCTATACCTTATTTCGGTTCGAATCATCCGTTTATAATCGTTCTAACTATTCTATGAGCATTTGATGCCTTATTTCGGTCAATATCGTATTTCTATACCCGTTTCACCAATCCGGGCCAGTAATATACCTCATTTTGGATAGAATCTTCCGTTTATACTCGTTTTTACCAATCTACGCACATTTTACATAATAGTTACGGTTAGAATCACATATCTGCGCTCGTTTTCTCAATTCTACACTTGTTTTATACCATATTCTGCTTAGAATCACCCATCCATAATCGTTTTCATCGTCCTAAGCTCATTCTATTCTATATTTTAGTTAGAATCACCAATTTATACTTGTTTTCATCAATATAAGCTCATTCTATACCATAATTTCGGTTAGAATCATCCATCTATACTCGTTTTCACCAATCTAAGCCTATTCTATACCATATTTTCGGTAGGAACCACCCATCTATACTCGTTTAGCCATTCTATATCATATTTCAGTTAGAATCACCCATCTATACTCGCTTTCACCATTCTACGTCCGTTTCATACCATATTCTGGTTATAATCATCGATCTAAACATGTTTTCAGCGTTCTAAGCTCATTCTATACCATATTTCAGTTAGAGCCGCTCATTTTTATACTCTTTTTCACCATTCTACGGTTATTTGATACCTTAGTTCGATTACAATCACCTTTCAGTACCCGTTTCCACCAATCTATACCACGTTTATGCCCTATTTTGGTTAGAATCACCCATCTATACTCGTTTTCCCTAATCTACGTACATTCTACACCATATTTTATTTAGAATTACTCATCTATACTCGTTTTCACGATTCTACCCCTATTTTATACCACATTTCGATCAGATTCAATAATCTAAACTCGTTTTCATCATCCTACGATCATATTATATCATATTTTGGTTCGAATCACCCGTCTATACTCGTTTTCCCCATTCTACGATCATTTGATACCTTATTTCGACTACAATCACATTTCGGTACTCGTTTCCGCAAATCCACGCCACTTTTTCACCCTATTTTTGTTGGAATCCCCCATCTATACTCGTTTCCACGAATCTACGCACATTCTACACTATATTTCGGTTAGAAGCACTCATCTATACTCGTTTTCATGATTCTACTCCTGTTCTTTACCATATTTCGATTAGAATCAGCAATCTAAACTCGTTTTCATCACCCTACGATCATATTATACCATATTTCGGTTCGAATCACCCATTTGTACTCGGTTTTATCATTTTACGAGCATTTGATATCTTATTTTGGTTATAATCGTATTTCTGTACTCGTTTCACCAATCTATGTCGGTTATAAACCTTATTTCGGTTGGAATATCTCGTTTGTACTCATTTTTTACCATTCTATGCCCATTCTATACCATAATTTTGCTTGAATCACCCATCTATACTCGTTTTCAAGATTCTGCCACTGTTTTATACAATATTTCGATTACAATCAGTGATCTAAATTCGTTTTTATTATTCTACGATTATATTATACCATATTTCGGTTCAAATTACTCGTTTACACTCGTTTTCACCATTTCATAAGCATTCGATACCTTATTTCGGTTATGATCTCATTTGTATACGCGTTTCAACAACCTAGGCCAGTTATATACCTAATTTCGGTTAGAATCTTCCGCCTAAACTCATTTTTACCATTCTACGTCCGTTCTACACCACCGTTTTGGTTAGAATCACACATCTGTGCTCGTTTTCACCATCCTACAGCTGTTTTATACCACATTTCGGTTAGAATCACCCATCTATACTCATTTTGATCATCCTACGCTCATTCTATTCCATATTTCTGTTAGAATCACCTATTCATACTTATTTTCACCAATCTAAGCTCGTTCTATACCATAATTAGAATCACTCACCTATATTCGTTTTCACAAATCTATGCCTATTCCAAACCATATTTCGGTTAGAATCACCCATATGTACTCGTTTTAACCATTCTACGCTATCATATTTCAGTTAGAATCACCCATCCATACTCATTTTCACCATTCCACGTCTGTTTTATATAATATTTTGGTCAGAATCACCGAACTAAACATGTTTTCAGCATTCTAAGCTCATTCTATACCATATTTCAGTTCGAATCACCCGTTTATAATCGTTCTAACTATTCTATGAGCATTTGATGCCTTATTTCGGTCAATATCATATTTCTATACCCGTTTCACCAATCCGGTCCAGTAATATACCTCATTTTGGATAGAATCTTCCGTTTATACTCGTTTTCACCAATCTATGCACATTTTACACAATAGTTACGGTTAGAATCATATATCTGTGCTCATTTTCTCAATTCTACACTTGTTTTATACCATATTCTGCTTAGAATCACCCATCCATAATCGTTTTCATCGTCCTAAGCTCATTCTATTCCATATTTTGGTTAGAATCACCTATTTATACTTGTTTTCATCAATATAAGCTCATTCTATACCATAATTTCGGTTAGAATCATCCATCTATACTCGTTTTCACCAATCTAAGCCTATTCTACACCATATTTTCGGTAGGAACCACCCATCTATACTCGTTTAGCCATTCTATATCATATTTCAGTTAGAATCACCCATCTATACTCGCTTTCACCATTCTACGTCCGTTTCATACCATATTCTGGTTATAATCATCGATCTAAACATGTTTTCAGCGTTCTAAGCTCATTCTATACTATATTTCGGTTAGAGCCGCTCATTTTTATACTCTTTTTCACCATTCTACGGTCATTTGATACCTTAGTTCGATTACAATCACCTTTCAGTACCCGTTTCCACCAATCTACACCACATTTATGCCCTATTTTGGTTAGAATCACCCATCTATACTCGTTTTCCCCAATCTACGCATATTCTACACCATATTTTATTTAGAATCACTCATCTATACTCGTTTTCACGATTTTACCCCTATTTTATACCATATTTCGATCAGATTCAATAATCTAAACTCGTTTTTATCATCCTACGATCGCATTATACCATATTTCGGTTCGAATCACCCGTCTATAATCGTTTTCCCCATTCTACGATCATTTGATACCTTATTTCGACTACAATCACATTTCGGTACTCATTTCCGCAAATCCACGCCTCTTTTTCACCCTATTTTTGTTGGAATCCCCCATCTATACTCGTTTTCACGAATCTACGCACATTCTACACCATATTTCGGTTAGAAGCACTCATCTATACTCGTTTTCACGATTCTACCCCTGTTCTTTACTACATTTTGATTAGAATCAGCAATCTAAACTCGTTTTCATCACCCTACGATCATATTATACCATATTTCGGTTCGAATCACCCATTTGTACTCGGTTTCATCATTTTACGAGCATTTGATGCCTTATTTCGGTTATAATCGTATTTCTGTACTCGTTTCACCAATCTATGCCGGTTATAAACCTTATTTCGGTTGGAATATCTCGTTTGTACTCATTTTTCACCATTCTATGCCCATTCTACACCATAATTCTGCTTGAATCACCCATCTATGCTCGTTTTCAAGATTCTGCCACTGTTTTATACAATATTTCGATTACAATCAGTGATCTAAATTCATTTTTATTATTCTACGATTATATTATACCATATTTCGGTTCAAATCACCCGTTTACACTCGTTTTCACCATTTCATAAGCATTCGATACCTTATTTCGGTTATGATCTCATTTGTATACGCGTTTTAACAACCTAGGCCAGTTATATACCTAATTTCGGTTAGAATCTCCCGCCTATACTCGTTTTTACCATTCTACGTCCATTCTACACCACCGTTTTGGTTAGAATCATACATCTGTGCTCGTTTTCACCATCCTACAGCTGTTTTATACCACATTTCGGTTAGAATCACCCATCTATACTCACTTCGATCATCCTACGCTCATTCTATTCTATATTTCTGTTAGAATCACCTATTCATACTTGTTTTCACCAATCTAAGCTCATTCTATACCATAATTAGAATCACCCACCTATATTCATTTTCACAAATCTATGCCTATTCCAAACCATATTTCGGTTAGAACCACCCATATGTACTCGTTTTAACCATTCTACGCTATCATATTTCAGTTAGAATCACCCATCCATACTCATTTTTACCATTTCACGTCCGTTTTATATGATATTTTGGTCAGAATCACCGATCTAAGCATGTTTTCAGCATTCTAGATGTAGTGCCCCGTTCTTCCGGTGCGGAGAGCGCGGCTAAGAAACACAAGACGGTATCGTTCGATCGGGATAGATTGAATTAAGAACTCGTCCTCGTTATGGATTTGTTTCTTCGGAATCGATTCCCATATTCAGTGGACTGCGCCCCAAGGATCGGCTTAGCGGCAGAGTCAGGAGGGACCTCTCCGCTGCTATCTTTTATTGCCTCGGTTTTCGATGTCGCTTGTTGCTTTCGTGCTTTGAGTTGGTTTTGGGATTTGCTTGTTTTCCTTGAACGGTTTCGATGGTTTTTATTGTTTTCGTTCATTGACTTGCACTTCTATTCCAAGATTGGAAAGAGAGGAAGAAGTATTAATCGAGCTGTTCGTGTGCAGGTGAACGAGCAGTAGGCGGCTTGCGAGCGGAGTCGTGAAGCGCCTCTTTCCTTATTCTTTCCAACTTCTAAGTGAGTGGCTACCAACCCGATTAGCTAGCCCTGCTTCCCAGCTTCACTCCTTTGCCCCGATCAAACGATACCAAGTGATAATAAAAGAAACCAAGATAAAAATGAAATAGACTTGGTAAACATTGCTTGTCAACTCAACTTGTGAACGGTTTTTATACTGCATGCTAGTTCGTTTATAAATGTTCCATAAATCGTGCTAACTATGGATCATATCTTGTATGCAAATAAATATTCAGTGAGGCTCTGAAATATGAATTATATAAATTCTGCTTGTCTGTGCTCGTGTTGCCTCATCTGCATAATCTGCTAAATCTGTTAATAACGTTCGATCATGGACAACTTGTGCACAAGGTTTCTGGTTCCTGCGGACGGTTGCCAGGGCACTGGGACCGATTCGATCCGGACGGAACGTCTGTATAGTCGTCTGTATCGTCGGCTTGAGGCGTGCAACGGGGGCTCGCCACCCGCGTTGCACACCCTTCCGTCCTGAGACTATAAATCGTCCTTCGTGGTATTATGCCAGTGATCCTCTGTATATTTAAACCTGTTGCAACTAACTTGTGTCTTCGTGGCAGGGAAGGCAAGGTAAGTATTGTGCAGGTCATTCAGACGGGCAGATAAAATCCACCGAACGGTGGCTAGTTCATTTCAGTAAATTCTATATGCTGCTTACTTATAAATGAACTAAGGCAAGATAGAAACCCACAAATATACATGCTCATTAAAACAACGTGTTGATTGGTATAGTTCGGCTAGCTCGCCTTCACCAGCATGTTTCGATATGCTGACCCTCGTTGAAACAGGTTCTCCGCACTAAGGCGAACCGAGCGAGGAGCCGAAGTCGTCTTCCCGATCCAGTCCAGCTGTTAGCGCACCTTCACCGTGCCCTAGAAGCATTTTGAAGACGGGGCTTGCAACTCTTCATACACAAATGCAGCTCCGTGGCAAAGCTATCCTCCAGCCTGGAGGTTTATATCTTTTGAAGTTTAGTAAAGGGATATAATGTACAGGACTGCTATCTTATTTTGAGTCAACATTTTTATAAGCCGTTCGGCATATTAGCTGACTCGTTCAGGAGTTTGTAATAGATGTTCATTATCAATAAAGAGAACTTTTCCATGTTTCAAATCTGTGTTTCAATTTATCTGCGTACTCTGAATATGTGCTTGCTATACAAAATCATTAAAGCCTTGTGCGGGCGCAACCCCAGGCCCGCACGGCGGTCATGATTCGGGGGACGCCTCAAACGATTCTAAGGAATCGGGTCGTGACATAGTGGTATCAGAGCACAGATTCAAGTTCCTTAGACTTCGTGCTGGAAAAGTTCCTTTAACGACCAAATTTTTGTGCGAACTCTTGAACTAGCTAGGCCAAAATGAGATACGTTCATGCAATAAGTCCATAATACATTATGATTCTAATTTAATTTACCTTCTTTTGAAGGAATGGTACCAGCGCAATCTGTAGCGCAAGCACCGAACGAAACACAGGAAAGTAGTTCGGGCACTTCGGGAAGCTCGCGGAGCCAGCGAGGCATGTCTCAAGTCGACCCGCTTGAGCGGGTAATGCAAATGTTAGAATCGCAACGACAAAGAGATTATGCTCGCCAAGCCAAATTCGAAAGCAATTTAGAGACCCGATTCTCAGTCCAACAGAAGCAGGTAGATACCCTGCAACAGATCGTTCAGACTTTGGCTGCCAACCATTCTGCCGCAACAGCAATGACTCTGGTGGAACAGCCCGTGCTTGAAGTGGAGACGCCTCAAAGCCCAAGGCCGAGGGACGTGACTGCCTTCAACTTGGGCCATTTCAAGAAAGTCTGCAACACCCCATTCAACGGGACTGAGGACCCAGTGGTAGCTCTAGATTGGCTAGCTGAGCTTGAAGATCACTTTGCTCTGTTAGAGGTCCCCGAAGATAAGCACGTCGCCTGCGCGCAACTACAGCTCCGCCTCAATACACACGATTGGTGGAACGTGCATCGACGATCTCTCCAATTTGATCACGGAGAGGAGGCGATCTCGTGGACGACCTTTTGTGCCACGTTCGAAGAGGAGTTTATACCCCCTCCAGTCCAACGTCAAATGGAAAATGATTTCGTGCAACTGAGGCAGGGCAGTATGACGGTGAAGCAGTACTCCGCCGAATTCAACCGACTCTCAAAATTCGTTAAGGCATATTTACCTGATGCAGCGAGTCGAGCTAGAAGATTTGAAGGCGGTCTGCGCCCTGCCATTCATGGGCACGTAGTCAATAATCAGTATGGGACAATGCGTGAAGTCATGAATCATGCCCTATCTCTCAAACCGCAGTATCCTCACGTTTTCATCGGCGCTGTGCATACCTACAATCACAAACGCTAAGGCAACGAGAGAGAAAACACCGCTGCAAAGCGCCCTAACCACGGCGGTTCACAAAAAGGAAACTCGAGACCATTCTGTGATTTCTGTAAAAAGCCGGGGCATAGCACTGCCAATTGCTACCTCCGAAAAGGTCTATGCTTCAACTGTGGCGGAGGGGACCACGTATCTCGAAATTGTCCGCTCTCCTCTAAGCTTCTGTCCCAACGAAATAATCCCTAACGGTAAGTTCTATCCTAAGTTTCGGGACGAAACTTCCAATTAGTTGGGTAGGATGTAGCGCCCCGTTCTCCCGGTGCGGAGAGCGCGGCTAAGAAATACAAGACGGTATCGTTCGATCGGGATAGATTGAATTAAGAACTCGTCCTCGTTATGGATTTGTTTCTTCGGAATCGATTCCCATATTCAGTGGACTGCGTCCCAAGGATCGGCTTAGCTGCAGAGTCAGGAGGGACCTCTCCGCTGCTATCTTTTATTGCCTCGGTTTTCGATGTCGCTTGTTGCTTTCGTACTTTGAGTTGGTTTTGGGATTTGCTTGTTTTCCTTGAACGGTTTTGATGGTTTTCATTGTTTTCGTTCATTGACTTGCACTTCTATTCCAAGATTGGAAAGAGAGGAAGAAGTATTAATCGAGCTGTTCGTGTGCAGGTGAACGAGCAGTAGGCGGCTTGCAAGCGGAGTCGTGAAGTGCCTCTTTCCTTCTTCTTTCCAACTTCTAAGTGAGTGGCTACCAACCCGATTAGCTAGCCCTGCTTCCCAGCTTCACTCCTTTGCCCCGATCAAACGATACCAAGTGATAATAAAAAAAACCAAGATAAAAATGAAATAGACTTGGTAAACATTGCTTGTCAACTCAACTTGTGAACGATTTTCATACTGCATGCTAGTTCGTTTATAAATGTTCCATAAATCGTGCTAACTATGGATCATATCTTGTATGCAAATAAATATTCAGTGAGGCTCTGAAATATGAATTATATAAATTCTGCTTGTCTGTGCTCGTGTTGCCTTATCTGCATAATCTGCTAAATCTGTTAATAACGTTCGATCATGGACAACTTGTGCACAAGGTTTCTGGTTCCTGCGGACGGTTGCCAGGGCACTGGGACCGATCCGATCAGGACGGAACGTCTGTATAGTCGTCTGTATCATCGGATTGAGGCGTGCAACGGGGGCTCGCCACCCGCGTTGTACACCCTTCCGTCCTGAGACTATAAATTGTCCTTCGTGGTATTATGCCAGTGATCCTCTGTATATTTAAACCTGTTGCAACTAACTTGTGTCTTCGTGGCAGGGAAGGCAAGGTAAGTATTGTGCAGGTCATTCAGACGGGCAGATAAAATCCACCGAACGGTGGCTAGTTCATTTCAGTAAATTCTATATGCTGCTTACTTGTAAATGAACTAAGGCAAGATAGAAACCCACAAATATACATGCTCATTAAAACAACGTGTTGATTGGTATAGTTCGGCTAGCTCGCCTTCACCAGCATGTTTCGATATGCTGACCCTCGTTGAAACAGGTTCTCCGCACTAAGGCGAACCGAGCGAGGAGCCGAAGTCGTCTTCCCGATCCAGTCCAGCTGTTAGCGCACCTTCACCGCGCCCTAGAAGCATTTTGAAGATGGGGCTTGCAACTCTTCATACACAAATGCAGCTCCGTGGCAAAGCTATCCTCCAGCCTGGAGGTCTATATCTTTTGAAGTTTAGTAAAGGGATATAATGTACAGGACTGCTATCTTATTTTGAGTCAACATTTTTGTAAGCCGTTCGGCATATTAGCTGACTCGTTCAGGAGTTTGTAATAGATGTTCATTATCAATAAAGAGAACTTTTTCATGTTTTAAATCTGTGTTTCAATTTATCTGCGTACTCTGAATATCTGCTTGCTATGCAAAATCATTAAAGCCTTGTGCGGGCGCAACCCCAGGCCCGCACGGCGGTCACGATTCGGGGGACGCCTCAAACGATTCTAAGGAATCGGATCGTGACATTAAGCTCATTCTATACCATATTTCGGTTCGAATCACCCGTTTATAATCGTTCTAACTATTCTATGAGCATTTGATGCCTTATTTCGGTCAATATCATATTTTTATACCCGTTTCACCAATCCGGACCAGTAATATACCTCCTTTTGGATAGAATCTTCCGTTTATACTCGTTTTCACCAATCTATGCACATTTAACACAATAGTTACGGTTAGAATCATATATCTGCGCTCGTTTTCTCAATTCTACACTTGTTTTATACCATATTCTACTTAGAATCACCCATCCATAATCGTTTTCATCGTCCTAAGCTCATTCTATTCCATTCGGTTAGAATCACCTATTTATACTTGTTTTCACCAATATAAGCTCATTCTATACCATAATTTCGGTTATAATCATCCATCTATACTCGTTTTTACCAATCTAAGCCTATTCTATACCATATTTTCGGTAGAAACCACCCATCTATACTCGTTTAGCCATTCTATATCATATTTCAGTTAGAATCACCCATCTATACTCGCTTTCACCATTCTACGTCCGTTTCATACCATATTCTGGTTATAATCATCGATCTAAACATGTTTTCAGTATTCTAAACTCATTCTATACCATATTTTGGTTAGAGCCGCTCATTTTTATACTCTTTTCCACCATTCTACGGTCATTTGATACCTTAGTTCGATTACAATCACCTTTCAGTACCCGTTTCCACCAATCTACACCATGTTTTTGCCCTATTTTGGTTAGAATCACCCATCTATACTCGTTTTCCCCAATCTACGCACATTCTATACCATATTTTATTTAGAATAACTCATCTATACTCGTTTTCACGATTCTACCCCTATTTTATACCACATTTCTATTAGATTCAATAATCTAAACTCGTTTTCATCATCCTACGATCGCATAATACCATATTTCGGTTCGAATCACCCGTCTATACTCGTTTTCCCCATTCTACGATCATTTGATACCTTATTTCGACTACAATCACATTTCGGTTCTCGTTTTCGCAAATCCACGCCACTTTTTCATCCTATTTTTGTTGGAATCCCCCATCTATACTCGTTTCCACGAATCTACGCACATTCTACACCATATTTTGGTTAGAAGCACTCATCTATACTCGTTTTCACGATTCTACCCCTGTTCTTTACCATATTTCGATTAGAA
The DNA here is from genome assembly GCA_036927795.1 of Iris macrosiphon. Taxonomy (NCBI): domain Eukaryota; kingdom Viridiplantae; phylum Streptophyta; class Magnoliopsida; order Asparagales; family Iridaceae; genus Iris; species Iris macrosiphon. The sequence continues at coordinate 77,945,368 of JAYESA010000002.1, read as the reverse complement.
TCAGCAATCTAAACTCGTTTTCATCACCCTACGATCATATTATACCATATTTCGGTTCGAATCACCCATTTGTACTCGGTTTCATCATTTTACGAGCATTTGATGCCTTATTTCGGTTATAATCGTATTCCTATACTTGTTTCACCAATCTATGCCGGTTATAAACCATATTTCGGTTGGAATATCTCGTTTGTACTCATTCTTCACCATTCTATGCCCATTCTACACCATAATTCTGCTTGAATCACCCATCTATGCTCGTTTTTAAGATTCTGCCACTGTTTTATACAATATTTCGATTACAATCAGTGATCTAAATTCGTTTTCATTATTTTACAATTATATTATACCATATTTCGGTTCAAATCACCCGTTTACACTCGTTTTCACCATTTCATAAGCATTCGATACCTTATTTCGGTTATGATCTCATTTGTATACGCATTTTAACAACCTAGGCTAGTTATATACCTAATTTCGGTTAGAATCTTCTGCCTATACTCATTTTTACCATTCTACGTCCGTTCTACACTACCGTTTTGGTTAGAATCACACATCTGTGCTCGTTTTCACCATCCTATAGCTGTTTTATACCACATTTCGGTTAGAATCACCCATCTATACTCATTTCGATCATCCTACGCTCATTCTATTCCATATTTCTGTTAGAATCACCTATTCATACTTGTTTTTACCAATCTAAGCTCGTTCTATACCATAATTAGAATCACCCACCTATATTTGTTTTCACAAATCTATGCCTATTCTAAACCATATTTCGGTTAGAACCACCCATATGTACTCGTTTTAACCATTCTACGCTATCATATTTCAGTTAGAATCACCCATCCATACTCATTTTCACCATTCTACGTCCGTTTTATATGATAATTTGGTCAGAATCACCGATCTAAGCATGTTTTCAGCATTCTAAGCTCATTCTATACCATATTTCGGTTCGAATCACCCGTTTATAATCGTTCTAACTATTCTATGAGCATTTGATGCCTTATTTCGGTCAATATCGTATTTTTATGCCCGTTTCACCAATCTGGGCCAGTAATATACCTTCTTTTGGATAGAATCTTCCGTTTATACTCGTTTTCACCAATCTACGCACATTTAACACAATAGTTACGGTTAGAATCACATATCTGCGCTCGTTTTCTCAATTCTACACTTGTTTTATACCATATTCTGCTTAACATCACCCATCCATAATCGTTTTCATCGTCCTAAGCTCATTCTATTCCATATTTCGGTTAGAATCACCTATTTATACTTGTTTTCACCAATATAAGCTCATTCTATACCATAATTTCGGTTATAATCATCCATCTATACTCGTTTTCACCAATCTAAGCCTATTCTACACCATATTTTCGCTAGAAACCACCCATCTATACTCGTTTAGCCATTCTATATCATATTTCAGTTAGAATCACCCATCTATACTCGCTTTCACCATTCTACGTCCATTTCATACCATATTCTGGTTATAATCATCGATCTAAACATGTTTTCAGCGTTCTAAGCTCATTCTATACCATATTTCGGTTAGAGCCGCTCATTTTTATACTCTTTTCCACCATTCTACGGTCATTTGATACCTTAGTTCGATTACAATCACCTTTCAGTACCCGTTTCCACCAATCTACACCACGTTTATGCCCTATTTTGGTTAGAATCACCCATCTATACTCGTTTTTCCCAATCTACGCACATTCTACACCATATTTTATTTAGAATCACTCATCTATACTCGTTTTCACGATTCTACCCCTATTTTATACCACATTTCTATCAGATTCAATAATCTAAACTCGTTTTCATCATCCTACGATCGCATTATACCATATTTTGGTTCGAATCACCCGTCTATACTCGTTTTCCCCATTCTACGATCATTTGATACCATATTTTGACTACAATCACATTTCGGTACTCGTTTCCGCAAATCCACGCCACTTTTTCACCCTATTTTTGTTGGAATCCCCCATCTATACTCGTTTCCACGAATCTACGCACATTCTACACCAAATTTTGGTTAGAAGCACTCATCTATACTCGTTTTTACGATTCTACCCCTATTTTTTACTATATTTCGATTAGAATCAGCAATCTAAACTCGTTTTCATCACCCTACGATCATATTATACCATATTTCGGTTCGAATCACCCATTTGTACTCGGTTTCATCATTTTACGAGCATTTGATGCCTTATTTCGGTTATAATCGTATTCTTGTACTCGTTTCACCAATCTATGCCGGTTATAAACCTTATTTCGGTTGGAATATCTCGTTTGTACTCATTTTTTACCATTCTATGCCCATTCTACACCATAATTCTGCTTGAATCATCCATCTATGCTCGTTTTCAAGATTCTGCCACTGTTTTATATAATATTTCGATTACAATCAGTAATCTAAATTTGTTTTCATTATTCTACGAATATATTATACCATATTTTGGTTCAAATCACCCATTTACACTCGTTTTCACCATTTTATAAGTATTCTACCAAGATATTAGACCGATACCCAAGGTATTGAGTTTGGGTATCGAGATAGGTGTGATACGCATTGGTGTAAGGCCAAGGTATCCTATTTTAATTGATTGATTATAGTATTATAATATTTGACTTGAATATATATCTAAAATACTATTTTTATATAAATGAACTTGCGTATCATAGGATACGGCTCTTTGAGTGCCTTGTTGTTTCTTAGCTTAGCTAGTATAGCATAGTTTCATAGTGTATCGACTTAGTGACTTAGTATTAGACTCTTGCAACATAGATTTCATTGGTTTGACTTAGAAATGGCGTATCGACCTAGAATTGCATCAACTTCACTTATTTTCATTCTTGAACCTTGTATTGATGCAACATACCATATATAGGTTGTGTGACACCAGCTTGGGCATCGAGAGACACACTTTGCTCAGGACTTCAGGCGAGTATATTTCTCTGATAATTTTTAATTCATAATATTGTATATATGCATGTTCTAGAATTGTATACATTGATCCCGACACAGTGATTTCACGGACTGCTACTATATGGATCCCGTCAGGAGATGTTATCCCCTACCGTGTTCAGCGGGTACTCGTGTACATTGTATCTCATCGTTATATTGGGTATTGATGATACTTTATGTTCACATACTGCTCATATTCAGTGTGCTTATTCGTGTATACCCACCGCTCGTGTTCGATGGTTATGATATTCATGTACACCCACTGCTCGTGTTCAGTTGTTATATTTCGTGTTCGTAGCGTGTCATGATTGGATCCATCAGTATTAGTTGGGGGTGGGAGAGTAGGAGTTGATTATGTGATCAAAGCCATTGTTATATCGTGTACATTCTGGTTACATACCTTACTTGTAATTGTCTTACCTGATCATGTTCACCCAATCCGATTACATAATAAACTTGTATTCTGAGGCACATTAGCTAGTTTACAGTTATTTCATCATATTGATATTCATATTGTTGATCTATTTCTTGTACATTACCTGTATAATATATATTGTTCATCATTCATATGTTTAGTGATCTTGTATTTTATTTCTATATCTGTTTATATGCTCGATAATGTTATTGAAAGTGCTTTCAGAGGTATGTATGTACTTCGCTCTAATCCTGATTGGATATATTTTTTCAGATGACTGACTTTTATAGCAGTGTCCCACATTCTACGGGAGGTCTTAGTTGTAGAGCCCGATGAGGTCTAGTTATATTTGTATTGGATTGTATTAGACTATTCTTTTAGTGGATTCACAGTTTATATATTATTTCAGATTGTGGATTGTATTCTTATTCTTTCCTTCGTTATTCCATTTGTGCATTATTCTTCCTTAGTTCGTTTTGTGATTGCAATTAGATATACTTGTGAGATACCATATTGCTCCTCCGTTTGGAGTTGAGATGATTGACATGTACCATATTATATTGTTGAGATGTTAGATAGTTAGAAATAACCCAGACAGCGTTCTATCGCCGATTCTGCGGCATAGGTTGGGCGTAACCACGTACTCGTGCCCGATTATCCGGATGCGGGTCGTGACAAGAATGAGCTTATAATGGTAAAAATAAGGTTAAATAGGTGATTCTAACCGAAATATGGAATTGAATGAACGTAGAATAATAAAAATGAGTATGGATGGATAACCAAAATGTGGTATAAAACAAGTGTAGAATGGTGAAATCGAGCTTAGATGTGTGATTCTAACTAAAATTATAGTGTAGAATGGACGTAGAATGGTAAAAAATGAGTATAGACGTGTGATCCTGACCGAAAATAGTATAATATAATCGTAGAATAATAAAAACGTGTTTAGATCGTTGATTCAAATTGAAAGATGGTATAAAATAGGGGTAAAATCGTGAATACAAAAATTGATGAATGATTCTAACCAAAATATGATATAGAATGTGCATAGATTGGTGAAAACGAATATAGATGGGTTATTCTAACCGAAATATGGTATAAAAGTGACATAGATTTGTGGAAACGAGTATTGAAATATGATTAATCAAAATAAGGTATATAATGCTCGTAGAATGGTAAAAACAAGTATAAATGAGAGATTCTAAAATGGTATAGACTAAGCGTAGAATGATAAAAAACGTGTTTAGATCGGTGATTCTAACAAAACAGGGTATAAAACAGATGTGGAATGGTAAAAACGAGTATCAATGGGTGATTCTAACTGCAATATGATATAAAATGAGCGTAGAATGATTAAAACGAGTATCGATGGGTGATTCTAACCAAAATATAGTATATAATAGGCATGGATTAATGAAAATAAGTATAGACGGGTGATTCTAACCGAAATTATGGTATAGAATAAGCTTAAAATGGTAAAAATGAGGTTAAATAGGTGATTCTTACCAAAATATAGAATTGAATGAACGCAGAATGTTGAAAACGAGTATGGTGGATGATTCTAACCGAAATGTGGTATAAAACAAGTGTAGTATGGTTAAAACAAGCATAAATATGTGATTCTAACTGAAATTATGGTGTATAATGGTTGTAGAATAATGAAAATGAGTATAGACGTGTGATCCTCACCGAAATATGGTATAATATAATCGTAGAATAATAAAAATGTGTTTAGATTGTTGATTCAAATCAAAATATGATATAAAATAAGGGTAAAATCGTGAATATGAATATAGATGAGTGATTCTAACCGAAATATGTTATAAAATATACGTGGATTGGTAAAAACGAGTATAGATGGGTGATTCTAACAGAAATATGGTATAAAAATAACTTTGATTTATGGAAATGAGTATTAAAATATTAATCAAAATAAGGTATCTAATGCTCGTAGAATAGTGAAAACGAGTATAGAATTAGCGTAGAATGATGAAAACAGGTTTAGATCTATAATTCTAACAAAAAAATGTATAAAACAGAAGTAATATGGTGAAAATGAGTATCGATGGGTGATTCTAACTACAATATGATATAGAATGAGCATAAAATGGTTAAAACGAGTATTGATGGATAATTTTAACCAAAATATGATATAAAATATGCTTAGATTGATGAAAATGAGTATAGATGGGTGATTCTAATTAAAATTATGGTATATAATGAGCTTAGAATGGTGAAAATAAGGTTAAATAGGTTATTCTTACCGAAATATGGAATTGAATAAATGTAGAATGATGAAAACGAGTATGGAACACGAGATGAAAAGAAAAATGATTATCATACTGATATAGTCAAGCCTAATGGGTGATTCTAATCGAAATGTGGCATAAAACAAGTGTAGAATGGTAAAAACGAGCATAGATGTGTGATTCTAACTGAAATTACAGTGTAGAATGGACGTAGAATAGTAAAAATGAGTATAGACGTGTGATCATCACCGAAATATGGTATAATATAATCATAAAATGATAAAAATGTGTTTAGATCGTTGATTCAAATCGAAAGACGATATAAAATATAGGTAAAATCGTGAATACAAAAATAGATGAATATGGGTAATTCTAAACGAAATATGGTGTAAAAGTGGCATAGATTTGTGGAAACAAGTATTGAAATATGATTAATCAAAATTAGGTATATAATTCTCGTTGAATGGTAAAAACGAGTATGAATGAGAGATTCTAACATGGTATATACTATGCGTAGAATGATGAAAACGTGTTTAGATCAGTGATTCTAACAAAAAGGGTATAAAACAGACGTAGAATCGTGAAAATGAGTATCGATGGGTGATTCTAACTGAAATATAATATAAAATGAGCGTAGAATAATTAAAACGAGTATCGATCGGTGATTCTAACCGAAATATGATATATAATAGACATGGATTGATGAAAATGAGTATAGATTGGCGATTCTAACCAAAATTATGGTATAGAATGAGCTTAGAATAGTGAAAACAAGATTAAATAGGTAATTCTTACCGAAATATAGAATTGAATGAACGTAGAATAATAAAAACAATTATAGTTGGGTGATTCTAACCGAAATATGGTATAAAATAGGCATAAATTGATGAAAATAAGTATAGATGGTGATTCTAACCAAAATATAAAATTGAATGAACGTAGAATGAAGAAAACGAGTATGGATGGGTGATTCTAACCAAAATGTAGTATAAATAAAGTGTATAATGGTGAAAATGAGCATAGATGTATGATTCTAACTGAAATTATGGTGTAGAATGAGCGTAGAATAATAAAAACAAGCATAAATGAGTGATTCAAGTCTAAATATGGTATAATATAATCCTATATTGATGAAAACGTATTTAGACCGTTGATTCAAATCTTAAGATGGTATAAAACAGGGGTAGAATCTTGAATACGAGTATAAATGAGTGGTTCTAACCGAAATATGATGTAGAGTGTATGTAGATTGGTAAAAACGAGTATAGAAGGGTGATTTTAATCGAAATATGGTATAAAAGTGGCGTAGACTTGTGAAAACGAGTATTGAAATGTGATTAATTGAAATATGGTATCAACTGCTCGTGGAATAGTAAAAACAAGTATAGATGTGTGACTCTAACCGAAATAAGGTATAGAATGAGCGTAGAATAACAAAAACATGTTTAGATCGGCGATTCTAACCAAAATATGCTATAAAACAGACGTAGAATGGTAAAAATGAGTATCGATGGATAATTCTAACTAAAATATAATATAAAATTAGCGTAGAATAATTAAAACGAGTATCGATAGATAATTCTAACTGAAATATGGAATAGAATAGACATGGATTAATGAAAATGAGTATAGATTGGTGATCCTAACCAAAATTATGGTATAGAATAAGCTTAGAATAGTGAAAACAAGATTAAATAGGTGATTCTTACCGAAATATAGAATTGAATGAACGTAGAATGATGAAAACGAGTATGGATGGGTGATTCTAACCAAAATATGGTATAAAATAAGCATGGATTGATGAAAATGAGTATAAATGGATGATTCTAACCGAAATTATGGTATAAAATGAGCTTAGAATGGTGAAAACAAGGTTAAATAGGTGACTCTTACCGAAATATAGAATTGAATGAACGTAGAATGATAAAAAAGAGTATGGATGGGTGATTCTAACCAAAATATAGTATAAATAAAGTGTAGAATGGTAAAATGAGCATAAATGTGCGATTCTAACTAAAATTATGATGTAGAATGAGTGTAGAATGATGAAAACTAGCATACATGAGTGATTCGAATCTAAATATGGTATAATATAATCGTAGAATGATGAAATTGTGTTTAGATCGTTGAGTCAAATCTTAAATGGTATAAAACACGGGTAGAATCGTGAATACGAGTATAGATGAGTGGTTTTAACCAAAATACGATATAGAGTGTGCGTAGATTGGTGAAAATGAGTATAGATGGGTGATTCTAATCGAAATATGGTGTAAATTGGCGTAGACTTGTGAAAACTAGTATTGAAATGTGATTAATCGAAATATGATATCAACTGCTCGTGAAATAGTGAAAATGAGTATAGATGTGTGACTCTAACCGAAATATGGTATAGAATAAGCGTAGAATAACGAAAATATATTTAGATCGGCGATTCTAACCAAAATATGCTATAAAACAGACGTAGAATAGTGAAAACGAGTATCGATGGATGATTCTTAGCAAAATTATGGTATAGAATGAGCTTAGAATGGTGAAAACAAGGTCAAATAGGTGATTCTAATCGAAATATGGAATTGAATGAACGTAGAATGGTAAAAAGAGTATAGATGGTGATTTTAACCGAAATGTGGTATAAAATAAGTGTAGAATGGTGAAAACAAGCATAGATGTGTGATTCTAACTGAAATTATGGTGTAGAATAGGCGTAGAATGGTTAAAATGAGTATAGACGTATGATCCTAACTGAAATATGGTATAATATAATCATAGAATGATAAAAACATGTTTAGATCTTTGATTCAAATCGAAAGATGGTATTAAACAGGGTAAAATTGTGAATACGAAATAGATGAATGATTCTTACCGAAATATGATGTAGAATGTGCATGGATTTATGAAAACGAGTATAGATTGGTGATTCTAACTGAAATATGGTATAAAAGTGACATAGATTTCTGGAAACAACTATTAAAATATGATTAATCAAAGGTATCTAATGCTCGTAAAATGGTAAAAACGAGTATAAATGATAGATTCTAACATAGTATAGACTAAGCGTAGAATGATAAAAACGTATTTAGATCGGTGATTCTAACAAAAAAAGGATATAAAACAAACGTAGATTGGTGAAAACGAGTATCAATGGGTGATTCTAACTACAATATGATATAAAATAAGCGATAAATGATTAAAACGAGTATTGGTGGATGATTCTAACCAAAATATGGTATAGAATAGACATGGATTGACAAAATGAGTATAGATGGGATATTCTAACCAAAATTATGGTATATAATGAGCTTAGAATAGTGAAAATAATGTTCAATATGTAATTCTTACCGAAATATAGAATTAAATGAACGTAGAATGATAAAAACGAGTATTGATGGGTGATTCTAACCGAAATATGGTATAAAACAAGTATAGAATGGGAAAACGAGCATAGATGTGTGATTTTAACTAAAATTATGGTATATAATGGGCGTAGAATAGTGAAAACGAGTATAGACGTGTGATCCTCACCGAAATATGGTATAATATAATCGTAGAATGATGAAAATGTGTTTAGATCGTTGATTCAAATCGAAAGATGGTATAAAATAGGGGTAAAATCGTGAATACAAAAATAGATGATTGATTCTAACTGAAATATGATGTAGAAAGTGCTTGGACTGGTGAAAACGAGTACATATGGGTGATTCTAACCGAAATATGGTATAAAAGTGGTGTAGATTTATAAAAACGAGTATTAAAATGTGATTAATCAAATAAGGTATATAATGCTCGTAGAATGGTGAAAACGAGTATAAATGAGAGATTCTAACATGGTATAGACTAAGCATAGAATGATAAAAATGTGTTTAGATCGGTGATTCTAACAAAAAAAGGTATAAAACAGACATAGAATGGTTAAAATGAGTATCGATGCATGATTCAAACTGAAATATGATATAGAATGAGCGTAAAATAATTAAAAACGAGTATCGATGGGTGATTCTAACCAAAATATGGTATAAAAGAGACATGGATTGATAAAAACGAGTATATATAGGTGATTCTAAGCAAAATTATGGGATAGACGATTCTAACCAAAATATGTAATACGAGTATAGATGTGTGGTGAAAACAATGTTAAATAGTCGATTCTAACCAAAATATGGAATAGAATGAATGTAGAATGATGAAAACGAGTATGGATGTGTGATTCCAACCGAAATAGGGTATAAAACAAGTCTAGAATGGTGGAAATGAGCATAGATGTATGATTCTAACAAAAATTATTGTGTAGAATAAGCGTAGAATAGTAAAAACGAGCATAAATGAGCGATTCAAACCAAAATATGATATAATATAATCGTAGAATGATGAAAACGAGTTTAGATCGTTGATTCAAATCGAAATATGTAAAACTGGAGTAGAATCGTGAATACGAGTATAGATGAGTGGTTCTAACAGAAATATGAGGTAGAGTGTGAGTCGATTGGTGAAAACGCGTATAGATGGGTAATTCTATCCGAAATATGGTGTAAAAGTGGCGTAGATCCTTGGAAACGAGTATTGAAATATGATTAATCAAAATATGGTATCAACTGCTCGTAGATTGGGAAAAACGAGTATAGATGTGTGACTCTAACCGAAATATGGTATAGAATGAACGTAGAATAATGAAAACATATTTAGATCGCCGATTCTAATCAAAATATGGTATAAAACAGACGTAGAATGGTGAAAACGAGTATCGATGGGTGATTCTAATTGAAATATGATATAGAATGAGCATAAAATGGTTAAAACGAGTATAGATTGTGATTCTAACCAAAATATAGTATAGAATAGGCATAGATTGATAAAAACAAGTATAGATGTGTGGATGGGTGATTCTAACCAAAATATGGTATAAAACAACTGTATAATGGTAAAAACGAGCATAAATGTATGATTCTAACTAAATTTATGGTGTAGAATAGGCGTATAATAGTGAAAACAAGTATAGACAAATGGTCCTCACCGAAATATGGTATAATATAATCGTAGAATGATGAAAATATGTTTATATCGTTGATCCAAATCGAAAGATGGTATAAAATAGGGGTAAAATTGGGGATACAAATATAGATGAGTGATTCTTACCGAAATATGATATAAAATGATTGTTGAAAACGAGAATAGATGGATGATTCTAATCAGAATATAGTATAAATATGGCCTAGATTTGTAAAAACGAATATTGAAATGTGATTAATCAAAATAAGGTATCTAATGCTCATAAAATGGTGAAAACGAGTATTGAATGTTAAAAACGTGTTTAGATTGTTGATTCTAACAAAAAATATTATAAAATAGACGTAGAATGGTAAAAACGAGTTTCGATGGATGATTCTAACTGTAATATGATATAGAATGAGCATAAAATGGTTAAAACGAGTATCAATTGATAATTCTAACCAAAATATGGTATATAATACGCTTAGATTGATAAAAATGAGAATAGATGGGCGATTCTAACCGAAATTATGGTATAGTATGAGCTTAGAATGGTGAAAACAAGATTAAATAGGTGATTTAACCAAAATATGGTGTTAAACAAGTGTAGAATGGTGAAAACGAGCATAAATGTGTGATTCTAACTAAAATTATGGTGTAGAAAGGGCGAAGAATAGTGAAAACGAGTATAGACGTGTGATCCTTACCGAATTATGGTATAATACAATCATAGAATAATAAAAACGTGTTTAGATCGTAGATTCAAATCAAAAGATAGTATAAAACAGGGGTAAAATTGTTAATACGAAAATAGATGAATGATTCTAACCGAAATATGATGTAGAATGTGTGTGGATTGGTGAAAAAGAATATAGATAGGTGATTCTAACCGAAATATGGTGTAAAAGTGGCATAGATTTGTTGAAACGGGTATTGAAATATGATTAATCAAAATAAGGTATCTAATACTCGTTGAATAGTAAAAACGAGTATAAATAAGAGATTCTAATATGGTATAGACTACGCATAGAATAATGAAAACGTGTTTAGATCGGTGATTCTAACAAAAAAAGGTATAAAACAGACGTAGAATGGTGAAAACGAGTATCGATGGATGATTCTAACTGAAATATGATATTAAATTAGCGTAGAATGATTAAAACAAGCATCGATGGGTAATTCTAACCTAAATATGGTATATAATAGGCATGGATTGATAAAAATAAGTATAGATGGGTGATTCTAAGCAAAATTATGGTATAAAATGAGCTTAGATATATGAAAATAAGGTTAAATATTGAATAGTATGAACGTAGAATAATAAAAATGAGTATAGATGGGGAATTCTAACCGAATTGTGGTATAAAACATGTGTAGAATGGTGGAAACGAGTATAGATGTATGATTCTAACAAAAAATATGGTGTAGAATAAGCGTAGAATAGTGAAAATCAAAATAAATGAGTGATTCAAATCAATATATGGTATAATATAATCGTAGAATAATGAAATTGAGTTTAGATCGTTGATTCAAATTAAAATATGGCATAAAATAGGGGTAGAATATTGAATGCGAGTTTAGATGAGTGTTTCTTGCCAAAATATAATATAGAGTGTGTGTAGATTGGTAAAAAAGAGTATAGATGTGTGATTCAAATCAAAATATGGTATAAAAGTGGCATAGACTTGTGGAAACAAGTATTGAAATTTGACTAATCGAAATATGGTATCAAGTGCTCGTGGAATGGTGAAAATAAGTATAGATGTGTTACTATAATTAAAATATGGTATATAATGAGCGTAGAATAGTAAAAACATGTTTAGATCAGCAATTCTAACCAAAATATGGTATAAAACAGACATAGAATGGTGAAAACGAATATCGATGGATGATTCCAACTGAAATATGATATAGAATGAGCATAAAATAGTTAAAACGAGTATATATTACAATTCTAACCAAAATATGGTATAAAATATGTATAGATTAATGAAAACAAGTATAGATAAATGATTCTAACCAAAATTATGGTATAAAATAAGCTTAGAATGGTGAAAACAAGGTTAAATAGGTGATTCTAACTGAAATATGTAATTGAATGAACATATAATGGTGAAAATGAGCATAGATATGTGATTCTAACTGAAATTATGCTGTATAATAGACGTATAATGGTTAAAATGAGTATAGACGTATGATCCTCACCGAAATATGGTATAATATAATCATAGAATGATAAAAACGTGTTTAGATCGTTGATTCAAATCGAAAGATGGTATTAAACAAGGGTAAAATTGTGAATACGAAATAGATGAATGATTCTTACCAAAATATGATCAAGAATGTGGATGGATTTATGAAAACAAGTATAGATTGGTGATTCTAACTAAAATATGGTGTAAAAGTGGGATAAATTTTTGGAAACGAGTATTAAAATATGATTAATCAAAATAAGGTATCTAATGCTCGTAAAATGGTAAAAACGAGTATAAATGAGAGATTCTAACATGGTATAGACTAAGCGTAGAATGATGAAAATGTATTTAGATCGGTGATTCTAACAAAAAAGGATATAAAATAAATATAGATTGGTGAAAATGAGTATCGATGGGTGATTCTAACTACAATATGATATAAAATGAGCGTAAAATGATTAAAATGATTAAAACGAGTATTGATGGATGATTCTAACCGAAATATGATATATAATAGACATGGATTGACAAAATTAATTATATATGGGATATTCTAACCGAAATTATGGTATATAATGAGCTTAGAATGGTGAAAACAATGTTAAATATGTGATTCTTACCGAAATATAGAATTAAATGAACGTAGAATGATAAAAATGAGTATGGATGGGTAATTATAACCAAAATGTGGTATAAAACAAGTATATAATAGGAAAATGAGCATAGATGTGTGATTCTAACTGAAATTATGGTGTAGAATGGGCGTATAATAGTAATAACGAGTATAGACGTGTGATCCTCACCGAAATATGGTATAATATAATCGTAGAATGATGAAAATGTGTTTAGATCGTTGATTCAAATTGAAAAATGGTATAAAATAGGGGTAAAATCGTGAATACAAAAGTAGATGAATGATTCTAACCGAAATATGATGTAGAAAGTGCGTGGACTGGTGAAAACGAGTACATATAGGTGATTGTAACCGATATATAGTATAAAATTAGTGTAGATTTATGGAAACGAGTATTAAAATATGATTAATCAAAATAAGGAATATAATGCTCGTAGAATGGTAAAAACGAGTATAAATGAGAGATTCTAACATGGTATAGACTAAGCATAGAATGATAAAAACGTGTTTAGATCGGTGATTCTAACAAAAAAGGGTATAAAACAGACGTAAAATGGTTAAAACGAGTATCGATGCATGATTCAAACTGAAATATGATATAGAATGAGAGTAGAATGATTAAAACGAGTATCGATGGATGATTCTAACCGAAATAGGATATAAAAGAGGCATGGATTGATAAAAACGAGTATAGATGGGTAATTCTAAGCAAAATTATGGGATAGACAATTCTAACTGAAATATGTAATACAAGTATAGATGAGTGGTGAAAACAAGGTTAAATAGACGATTCTAACCGAAATATGAAATATAATAAATGTAAAATGATGAAAACGAGTATGGATAAGTGATTTTAACCGAAATTGGGGTATAAAACAAGTATATAATGGTGGAAACGAGCATAGATGCGTGATTCTAACAAAAATTATGGTATAGAATAAACGTAGAATAGTGAAAACAAGCATAAATGAGTGATTCAAACCAAAATATGGTATAATATAATCGTAGAATGATGAAAACGAGTTTAGATTGTTGATTCAAATTGAAAGATGTAAAACTGGAGTAGAATCGTGAATACGAGTATAGATGAGTGGTTCAAACCAAAATATGAGTAGAATAGGCATAAAATAGTGAAAACCAGTATAAATGAGTGATTCGAACCAAAATATGGGATAATAAAATTATAAAATAATGTAAACGAGTTTAGATTGTTAATTCAAATCAAAAAATATAAAACAGGGGTAAAATCGTGAATACAAGTATAGATGAGTGGTTCTAACCGAAATATGATATAGAGTGTGCGTAGATTGGTAAAAACGAGTATAGATGGGTAATTCTAACCGAAATATGGTATAAAGGGGGTATAGACTTGTGGAAACGAGTATTGAGATGTGATTAATCAAAATATGGTACAACTGCACGTGGAATGGTGAAAAAGACTATAGATGTGTGACTCAAACCGAAATATGGTATGGATTGAGCGTAGAATAATAAAAACATGTTTATATCGGCAATTTTAACTAAAGTATGGTATAAAACAAACATAGAATGGTAAAAAAGAGTATCGATGGGTGATTCTAACTGATATATGATATAGAATGAGCGTATAATGATTAAAACTAGTATCGATGGGTGATTCTAACCAAAATATGGTATATAATAGGCATAGACTGATGAAAATGGATATAAATGTGTGATTCTAACCAAAATTATGGTATAAAATAAGCTTAGAATGATGAAAACAAGGTTAAATAGGTGATTCTAACCGAATTATAGAATAGAATGAACGTAGAATGATAAAAATGAGTGAATGGGTGATTCTAACCAAAATATAGTATAAAACAAGTTTATATCGGTGAAAACGAGCATAGTTGTGTGTTTCTAACTAAAATTATGGTGTAGAATGGCCGTAAAATTGTTAAAATGAGTATAGACATGTTATCCTAACCGAATATTGTATAATATAATCATAAAATGATGAAACCGTGTTTAGATTGTTGATTCAAATCGAAAGATGGTATATAACAGGGGTAAAATTGTGAATACGAACACAAATGAGTTATTCGAACCAAAATATGATGTAGAATGTGTGTGGATTGGTGAAAACGAGTATAGATGAGTGATTCTAACCGAAATATGGTATAAAAGTGGCGTAGATTTGTGAAAACGAGTACTAAAATATGATTAATCAAAATAATGTATCTAATACTCGTAGAATAGTAAAAACGAGTATAAATTAGAGATTCTAAAATGGTATAGACCAAGCATAGAATGATAAAAACATGTTTAGATCGGTGATTCTAACCAAAAAGGGTATAAAACAGACGTATAATGATAAAAACGAGTATCGATGGACGATTCTAACTAAAATATGGTATAGAATTAGCGTAGAATGATCAAAACAAGTATCGATGGGTGATTTTAACCGAAATATGGTATGGAATAAGCACGAATTATTGAAAACGAGTATGAATGGAGTGATACTAAGCGAAATTATCGTATATAATGAGCTAAAATTGGTGAAAACAAGGTTAAATAGGTAATTCTAACATAAATATGGAATAGAATGAACCTAGAATGATGAAAACGAATATGGATGGGTGCTTCTAGCCGAAATGTGTTATAAAATAAGTGTAGAATGATGAAAATAAGCATAGATGTGTGATTGTAACAAAAATTATGCTGTAGAATGTAAGTATAATAGTAATGAGAATAAATGTCATGATCCGCACCCGGTGTATGGGCACGAGTACGTGGGTACGTCCCGCCTACGCCACAGCATCGGCGATAGAATGCTGCCTAGGTCAAAATACTATCTACACATCTTACAAATGATATATATAAGGTACCTGTCATGATATCTCAACTCCAAATGTAGGACAATATGATAATATGGTAATGGTAAACAATACTCAATCACAATAACAAATTAGAGGAGGATATGGCACGATATAGAATAGAAGAAAAGAAATAAAGTCACAATACATCACAAGTCCAAGTCTAATCTAAACACAAGATGTCATGCCCCAGTCCCAAAATACGTAGGACTAGGAATACGTAAGCATGCTAGCCGTATGTATATGGCAACTCCAATATATGGAAACCATAAAACATACGTACGCTGTATTATGAATAACAATTCACAAGTGGTATAGATTTTATGTCATAAGTCACAGGCATAACTAGATCTCATCCACAGAATCAAATAGAAATGAATATCCAATCAACTATATAACTGAATCAAGTATAAGATGCTTGATAAGAACAAGTAGTTAGGTGGAGATATATCCACTACCAAACTAGAATATAAGAGAAACCAAATAAGTACATCTAATTAACAATGAGGCTCGAAGAGAAAACCTCATCGAAAGAGAGATAAGTAGCAAGTCCGAATCCGTGCTCCTGCGAATAGTCAAGATCGTCTACACCTGGAAAGGGACCAGGTCCTCAGAAGGACGTAACAAGATACATAGAAGCATGCCAATTGAATACAATAAAACATGCATAATAGATAGAAAATATATAAGTACGCTGTACTAGACAATATATATGAAATGCATAATGAGGACAACCATTTCGACGTATGGGCAGGGGTAGGCTACTCTATCTATCTCACAACTCACACACACGTCCATGAACATCAGAAGTCGTCATACCTCGAGGGTAGCGACCATCGCGGCACCAGAAATTGACATACCTCGAGGGTAGCAACTAGCGTGACACAACTATCGTAGTACGTGCTAGTTACTACAGTTTACCAGAGTGGATATAGCCCATACGCCTACTGATTGTCCTCTCCTCCCATGATACTATGTGTCAAGTGTGTGTCAACATATATAATATATAATTATGACTGCAAGAAAACACATATATAATGAATATATGAAAATATAATAAGCATGCAAAGTACTGTAAGCAATTTGGCAAGGTATCTTGCCTGGTCTGAAAAGGGATGAAGTCGCAACTCAAGGCGTCGTCCGATCTACCCGTCACATAAATTAAACAAGTTAGGTTACAAAAGTTGGTGAATAGGTTCCTCCATTTTTAGTCTATTTTAATTATGAATAAAATAACCTAAAATAGTATTTTAATCTTATTATAATCTAATTTTATTGTTAAACCCTAATTTTGGTCCAAAGAAAGTCAACTTTACGGATTTGTGATCCGTGGCACACAAATTGAGGCAATCCGTTGACCAAAAAGTCAAATAACTCAAATCCTTGATTTATGTATAGAATTCTATAGATTTCAGTGCTACATGAATACCGGAATCAACGGTTTCATAAAATCATAAGTCGTTAAAGAGTTATGTCCACAAGGGCGCACATATGTCAATTTTTGGTGGTTTCTTATTTACCTCTATGTTGCACGAATTTTATAGTAAATTAAACTTACATGTTAAATTCTAGAAATATTATTTTATGTAAGTTTATCATATCAACTTTCCGAAACTTCAAACGGTTCATAGTTCCGAATTCGGGATCTCCCGAAATCTCAAAAATACAAAAATGCGTCTGATTTCGGACAGCTGGCACTTTTAGAATTTTTTGGAAAAATAGGTTCATAAATTATTAAAATAATTTATATATTCAAAAAACTAACTTTGATATAGTTCTAACAAAAAAACTGGAGTGCATTTGGAGTCCGGAGCTAGGAGATATCGTCTTTTTAAGTCGTCATAACTACTAGAAAATGAGGCTGAATTTATGATAAATTTTGACTATTTTTGGACGAAAAAGAGAGGAGTTTGGGGAAGAAAAATATGAAAGAAGAGTTTATTCCATAAGTCTAATAGGTATTTATAATGGTGGAGACTATTTAATTGAATACGACTAGGATTGACTAATTTGGATATGATTAGGATCAGTTTAAATAAGGATAGGATATACATGAAGTTGCTTTCCTAGTAGACTCAGGATTTGAATTCATTTAAAATAAAGTTTGAGTTTAACTCAATAATTTATAATCTTAAATATAATTAAAGATAATACAAATAATTTATATATAATCTTATTAATATCTATTAACACTAAATTAGCATCTATATAATATTAAGACTATATATAACCAAATAAATCCTAAATAATTTCAAAAATCCAAATAAATTTCTTAAAATTCTAAATAAATTACAGAAAAATATAATTAAATATTTTAACCTAAAATAAATATTTGGTAGGAACAACATGCAAGTATGATCTCATAGTAAATCATGGAAGTTTTCTAAAAATTTACGTTTTTTATGTTTTAATTACCCAAAAAATTCTAGAAAAATCTCCAAAAATCTAAAATAGCCTAAAAATAATTCTAAATAAATATTTATATAAGTAAATATATCAAAAAAATTATTTTCTAATTAACTAAGAGAATACTCTAAAGAAATTTAATATTTAAAATAATCTATAATAAATATAATAATATAAAATACACACAAAATATATATTTTGGGTGAGGGGGTTTACACAAGATATCAAATAATAGTACAATGCCAAATTTTAATTGACATATACAACATCATGAATAAACTAACTATGCCTCATCAACTAATGGTACTAACTCAACAAGCTCTACGGGTGATAACTCAACTGGCTCGCCATCCTCTGGCCCGTAGTGCGTAGGATACCAGTCCTCTAATGAATCATCTAAAAAATATATCCAGTCAGGATTGGAGCGAAGACAACGCAAATAGTATTTCCACTAATTAACAGAAACTATGAAATAACAATAACAATAAAAATAAATGATGGAAGTAACTGAACTAGCATGTATCACGAGAAGAAGCATCATGGTAAATAATGGCAAGAACTGAGAACAATATGGTGAAAAACAATAATGTAATGAACTGGAATAAATAAAATAATATATAAAATGTGCCTTGAAATATTAGTAAGATAATGTGATCGGCTTGGGCCTAGCACGGGCTATATATAAAAGGTGAGCTAGCGTGATCACACGTGAGTTGCATGATATGCTAACTATCACGGACTACACAAAATCATGGGCTATAAGGTATGATCATATATCTACTAATACTTTTCCAAACCCCGACTAGTACACGGATCCAAATCATGACACGTTATAACACGTATATCACATTGCACGGTATATAATATCATGCACAATGATCACGGTCTATATAATCACTAAGATATCATGGTAATCACTGAGTAATCACGAAGCATGACACGACGATCACTGACTAACCACGATAATAATATCTTATGACCAAGATCCACGTATAACAATCCGTAAAACTATCGTGTTAAGAATTAAATATCTCAATACTAAATACATGAAACATAGAGGCTATCAAATAAGGAAACTATCAGAGAATGTACTCGACTGTGGTCATGAAAAAATGATATATCTCGGTATCCGAGCTGGTGTCACACACACCTAAATATAACTATTTTATTACTTGGTGTACTGAAATAAGAAATGAGATAAATGCACTAAATATGCTTTTCTAGGCCATTTCTAGCTAAACTTGGTCAAACTAGTCAATATTAGGTCATACGTTTATTTCTAGTCCAATACTAGTTAATCTAGTCAAAACCTTGGGGTATTAGCTATACTAGTCATTACTAAGGTATTCACATACCTACCCATAAACACTAACTATCAACTATATTAGAGTATCTATACTCTTACTTAACTAACACTAATATCTTACTATCTCATATATACTAGTGGATACTAATACCTAGTATTAAAACTCAACTAACACTAAAACCCTTACTAAATAACCAATACCTTGGTTGAAGCTATACTTATATTCTATACCAATACCAATAGTTGTTACCTGCTACCTCAAAATCCAGAACCAACTTTACCCAATACCTTGATGGCAACCCTCTCACTCACTTGCAGTACACAATGTGTGCAACTGCTTAACTGACACTCATAAACTGGCTTGACATCTTAATCTGATCCATAGTGCAGTACACTGCCTGCACACTGCTCGATATACTGCAATGTGCATCAGTTTCCAACTAATCTGCAATAGGCATCAACCAACTAATCCCTGAATTGAACCCCAACTGCTACTGCATCTCCCTGGTATTGCTGCTACTACATCTCGTATGTTGTTGCTACTGCATCTACTACTGCTTATTGCTACAGCTGCTGCTACTTCTTATACAATACTTCACCTATCTTAATACCTCAATCACCCTCTCACTAAGATACTACAAATGTACTACCTGTGCAGCCACCTTGAACCACTTAACCCGATCACTTGCCTCAATCACCTATCAAGCTTACTCACATAACACTAGCTAGCACACACACTCAATAGTCACAGTCACTTACAAAAGCACAAACACACTATATATATATTAGTATCATACCTATAAATATGCACAATGACAATATCGAACACCTTGAGCACACAATCAAGATGCTTGCACTATGGTATAATACAACCTCACCTAAAGCACCAAAACCCCCAATAACTAATAAAAACCAATAATACATATAAAAAATATCAATATATAACTAATATAATTTGCTACAAAGGAATTGAAGAGCATTTACACAAATCACCCAAAAAATGACTCTTGTGTCACACCGTATCACATTATACTATGATACGCTCTACGCCTGTCAAATTGTGGACACGTACATAGTTCCATAAGCCCGATCTATGTCTAATTAGATCTAATTAGTCTCATGATACACTTAATGTGTCAATCTCGAAATTTCTCCTAATTGGACATAAATTATCATGTAGATTCCACAAAACAAGTTATATGAATCTAGTTCTTGATCCTATGGGTAGCCCTAAGCCAAGGGATGGTTTCTAATGGTTAAATGCATGAATTAAAGTCTAAATTAAGGGTATATTCATAATTTACCTATTGGGAGATGAATTCCTAATAAAATGCTCAATGGACACAATTAGGACATAATCTCCTTGTTAATTTATCTTCCTTCAAGTGCTTCTTGCAATCTAAGATCTAATATGATGTATAATGGTGTAAATTGGGTTAAATTTGATGGAGGAATGATGTGAATTGGGGATTGTCATGCCCCAGTCCCAAAATATCAAGGGAATAGCCACGTGACAATGGCCAACAGTACAACTCCATTGGGCAAACCCAATTTAATGGACCCATTAGAGTGCACCTAAGCTATATGAAATATAAGTAAAAGTCTATAACATCTGCCACATTATATAAATCTAATCACATCCACAGACCACAGACCATAGACCACAGACCACAGACCACAGTCACAATACAAGATGATAGTCCAGTCAAGATATTAAATAACTTGAAACTGTCCATCAGCAAGTCCAAATAATAGTATCTCGGGGAACAACCTGTCACAATAAGAAAAAGAGAAATAACAGCAAATACATATATCCAGAAGTCTAAGTCCAAATATAAAATAACCTTAAGCATAAATAACTAAATAGATAACTGAGTACTCAGGAGAAGTCCTCTGGCACAACCTCGTCCCCTGGTGCAAGTACCGCTCCAACGTTATCTCTTGTCCTGTAAACCTCGGGGTAATCCTTCTCTGCTATACCTGAGGACATAATCTGGATCCAGGTCCTCAGGGAACATAATATGGTACAAGAATAACTCAAGCCAAAGTACAATAAATAATTAAAAGGTGTGCTCAGGGTATCTAATATAAACCATCTAAGTGAATGAAGTGAGAACGTACTCGTCCGCTAAATCACCGGATCCTGTAGGTCTGCATTGACACAATAGTAGCTAGTAGTAATAGTAGTAGTAGGTACATAAAGGCCCCGTCAAGGTACCTGCAGCACTAAAGGGCCCAAAATGCAAGCATCAGTAGCTAGTATTGTGTGGTAGCCCAATGGTATGGTATGTTCTCCCCAACACCATGTATCTATGTCTCATGTCAAGGTGTAAATAATATTATGTTCACTAGCACATGTCTCAAGTCCTGTCCTATAATAGAAGCCAGAATCCTCGAATATCTCAAGTGAAGCTTCTGTACACGAGAGTCGTGTACAGTATCCTAAGGTAAATTATGTAAGTGAGGCACGTATAATGTATACGTCGATAATGCATTCTCAAGAAATCTGATTTCCGTGTACGAGAGTCGGCACCCGAATATAACTTTAGACGCTAAGTATCATCACGGTCCTAAGGTCATAACAAAGTACATGTATTAAAATATAAACTATAAACTGCAGTTAAAATTAAGCATAATTTACTGAGACCAAGGCAAGGTACACTTGCTTTCTACCTGCTGTTACACTGTAGAAAATCCAAAGTCTACGTTCGATGATGCTGCGACACCCACGTGCCCTGCCAACATTACTTAAATTAATTCTAATTCTTCCATTATCTATTTTATGTAAAATATAAAGCCGCTACACGCACATCAACAAGGTCACGATATTCGTGCCAATAATTCTAATAGTCGCATGGCTTTAGTTAACGTGCCAACAATCACGTACCATACTATTATTTATAATGTTATAAGGGCCTCGTACATTGATATAACATGCGTACGTATAGGCATTTATGTGTGATTAAATAACGTATTCCTACACATGCGTAGGGTTCAATGTCGTAAAACGCTAAACAAGCTAACCGGTTAATTGAGCATGCATGAAACCATTTTATTTCACTAATTAACATCTTATATTAAGAAGATACGTTTAATAATCTAAATTTATTAAAATATAGTGAAACAATACAATTTTTATACTACAACATCAATACTAGTTTACCAATGTTAACCATGCAACATACCCTTCCCTAGCACATACTTTTAAACTACAAAATGCATAATTTATTATGTATATAAATCTGAAATTTATTCCTATAATCCTGAAATTATAACATAATAATTCTGAAATAAAAATTTACTAATTACAACAACTCATTTTCCTCCTTACAACATCTATGAAGCATGTACATGCAATATAGGCTTAGGTGCATGGGTTAAACACATGGGGAGGGTGATTCATAGATCAAATATAGATATTTTCATGTCTCACTACAACTATAACATCATGAGGGAAGGAGAGGATAAAGAGGTTTACCAAAACTTGATGTATACGATGGTTGGTTGAGCTCCGGCAAGGTTTCTGACCTCCGGATGGTTGCACCACCTCTATGGCCGCCCGAGGCTTGAAGGAGGGTGTCCCATGGGTGATGGAGAGGGTGCGCACGGTCTGGAATGGAGGAGGGCTGTTGCTAGGCCTTGTTTGGGTGGTGGTTGGTCGTAGGTAGTATTATTGGTTTGGAGGGGCCGATCGGATCTCAGGGAGGTGGAGGAAGAAGAAGGAGATGTGGAGAAGAAGAAGAGAAGGAGATGAGGAAGAGAAGGTTACGTGAGGGAGGGAGATAAAGTTTGGTTGCACATGTATATGGGTTGGTTTTTCTAGGAGTTATTAGCTACTAATGGTCATGAATGCAAAGAGGAGGTAAAAAGTTGTATGTTACATGCTAAAATTTAAAGGTCCAAAGTAATATTACATTGGAACCTGACCCCTACTCTCCCTTGGCTGCAGTTGGTCCCCCCCTCTCCAACATGTTCACAAAATTTAATTTAAGTTAAACTAGTCCACAAGAATAGTAGAATATGAATTTGAATTTAAAGAATAAAAAATATAATTTAGTGTGAGGAAAAATAGTGTTTGGTGTGTATAGAGGTCGGGGATGGGTGTGTGGTATTGTGTATAAGTTAGTCAAGTTAGTTACAGGGTTCAAGTTGGGGGTTCGGGCTCGGTCAGGTGCAATTAATAAAAAAAAGGTCAAATTTAACTAATTAAAATGTCCGGTGTTTCTATATTATTAAAATTACTAAAATAACTTATCTAAATTTCAGGGGGTTTACATGGATGAACAAAATTGGGGATCGAGAATAAAATGAAATGAAGATGAGAGAGAGAGAGTGTGAGAACCCCCTATAGGTGGTCGGCCTCTTTCCCTTTGCTCAAGCAATATCAATTTCCCAATGTACCCCCACTAGTTAATTATGAGGAATAATTAGGAATGACTATATTGGAAAGTCTCTAAACTAATACAATTTAAGCTAATATCCTTAATTAACTAAGGAAAATGGCCTAATGGGCTTAATCTAATATTGGGCTCAATGTGTCATGACAATACAATGGATCCACTAATGAAAGTCTAAATAAACATAGGCTAGCCCACTAACAAATAATTAAATAGTACTACATAATATAATTAATTAGTAGAACATAATATAAATATTAAATCACTAAATAATAAATATCCTAAATGACCAATATATCCTCATTTAGAAATGTGGTAGTGACAAGTCTACCCTCCTTAGAAAATTGTTGTCCTCGAAATTTAAGGAAGAACTAGCATTACAACAAGCAATCACAGCAAGCAATAAAGAATGATACCTCATGGCTCTAAGAGATAAGGGTATCGCTCACGCATCTCGGCTTTCCTCTCCCAAGTAGACTCTCCCGGAGAGTGATGTCTCCATGCGATGCGTACTAAGGAAATCATCTGGTTCTGCGGTATCTTCTTCCTACGATCCAAAATCTCAACTGTTTGCTCTGGGTAGCTGAGAGTCGAACCCACCTCAATCTTTGAGTGATCCAATACGTGACTAGGATCTGTCATGTACCGTCTCTGCTGTGACACACGGAACACATCATGCACTCCCTCTAGTGCATGCGACAAGTCTAGTCTGTAGGCCACTGCACCGACCCTCGCAAGAACACCGAAAGGTCCGATGTACCATGGACTAAGCTTTCCGCCTTTACCAAAGCGAATAATTTGCCGTATCGGAGAAATCCGCAAGAACACCAGATCGCCAACCTAGAAAAAATATAGCCTTAATACTCAACCTAAAATAAAGCAATTACAAGCAATACAAACAAAATCTATACCTTAAACTCCAAAGGACTCCGGTGGCTATCGGCCCAATGTTGTTGTCTATCCTGCGCTACCCGAAGTCTATCCTTAATGAGCTTCACCTTCTCAGCTGCATCCACAATCATCTTCGGTCCCAAAAAGACTCTCTCACCAACATTATCCCAAGATAGAGTAGTACGATATCTCGTCCATATAAAGCCTCGATTGGTGATATCTCGATACTGGCTTGGTAGCTATTATTATAATCAAAATCTACCAGGTGAAGATGATCCTCCCAAGAGCCTCTGAAATCCAAAACACAAGTGCGAAGAATATCCTCGAGGATCTAAATAGTGCTCTCCAACTGCCCGTCTGTCTGGGGGTGATATGCGGTACTGAACTTGAGTTTGGTGCCCAAGCTAGCATACAAACTCGCCCAAAAGTGGGATGTGAAGCGACTATCCCGATCTGAGATTATGCTCACAGGAACTCCATGCAATTTGATAATCTGTCGCACATACATCTTCGCTAGCTTCTCCGTAGATGTACCCACTTTAAATGGCAAGAAGTGGGCTAATTTGGTCAACCTGTCTATAATGACCCAAATTACGTCTTTATCTCCTGGAGAACGCAGAAGCCATGAAATAAAATCCATAGCAACATGCTCCCATTTCTACTCTAGAATGGGTAAAGGCTGCAGTAAACCACCTGGCCTTTGCCTCTCTACCTTTACCTGCTTGTACACTAGACATCTGGATACAAAGTATGCTACCTTTCGCTTCATACCATACCACCATACATGCTCCCTCATATCTCTATACATCTTGTTGGCACCTAGATGTTATAGAGTACTGCGATCGATGCGCCTCTTGAAGAACCTCCTCGCGTAATGTCCCACTTGGCATACACAACCTGGTATCATACTGTAGTGATCTATCCTCAGCAATAATAAAGTCCTCGGATAATCCCATCCGAACATGTGCTCTGATGCTCCCCAGAGACTCATCGTCATACTGTATAGCTCGAATCATGTCCATCAGCTCTGAATGTATTTGTAATCCCCATATCTGTATCTCGATACCCGAGCTCTCCAGATCGGCCAATAAATATCGATCTGTATTCAATCATGGACTATAAGGTATTATCATACTACACGGTCTATAATATCATGCAATATGATCACTGTCTATATAATCACTAAGATATTACGGTAATCACTGAGTAATTATGAAGCACGATACGACGATCACTGAGTAACCACAGCAATAATATCTTACGACCAAGATCCACGTATATCAATCCGTGAAACCATCAAGTTAAGAATCAAATATCTCATTACTAAATGCATAAAACATAGAGGCTATCAAATAAGAAAACTATCAGAGAATGTACTCACCTGTGGTCCTGAGCAAATGATATATCTCGGTATCCGAGCTGGTGTCATACACACCTAAATATGAATATCATGTTACTTGGTGTACTAAAATAAGAAATGAGCTAAATGCACTAAATATGCTTTTTTTACTCCATTTCTAGCTAAACTTGGTCAAACTAGTCAATACTAGGTCATACCTTTATTTCTAGCCCAAAACTAGTTAATCTAGTCAAAACCTTGGGGTATTAGCTATACTAGTCATTAAAACTAAGGTATTCACATACCTAGTCATAAACACTAACTATCAAGTATATTAGAGTATTTATACTCTTACTTAACTAACATTAATATCTTACTATCTCATATATACTAGTGGATACTAATACCTAGTATTAAAACTCAACTAACACTAAAACCCTTACTAAATAACCAATACCTTGGTTGAAACTATACTTAGATTCTATACCAATACCAATAGCTGTTACCTGCTACCTTAAAATCTGGAACCAACTTTACCTAATACCTTGATGGCAACCCTCTCACTCACTTGTAGTGCATAATGTGTGCAGCTGCCCAACGGACACTCATAAACTGGCTTGACATCCTAATCTGAACCACTGTGCAGTGTACTGCCTGCACACTGCTCAATACACTACAATGTGCATCAGTCCTCAACTAATCTGCAGTAGGCATCAACCAACTGATCCCTGAACTGAACCCCAACTGCTATTGAATGTCCCTGCTATTGTTGCTACTGCATCTCGTATGCTGCTGCTATTGTATCTTGCTGCTGCTGCTGCATCTGCTATTGCTTATTGCTACTGCTACTGCTACTGCTACTGCCACTACTTATACAACACTTCACCTATCTTAATACCTCCATCATCCTCTCACCAAGATACTGCAAATGTACTACCTGTGCATCCACCTTGAACCACTTAACCCGATCACTTATACACCCTCAATCACCTATCAAGCTTATTCACATAACACTAGCTAGCACACACACACTCAATAGTCACAATCACTTACAAAAGCACACACACACACACACTACATATCTAATTAGTAAGCATATGCACTATATATATATATGTATATATATATATGCACAATGACAATGTTCCCTCTATCGAACACCTTGAGCACACAATCAAGATACTCATACTATGGTTGATACAACCTCACCCAAAGCACCAAACCCCCCAATAACTAATAAACACCAATAATACATATCAAAAATATCAATATATAACTAATATAATTTGCTACAAAGGAATTGAAGAGTATTTACACAAATCACCCAAAAAATGAGCCCTGTATCACACCGTATCATAAGATACTATGATACGCTCTACTCGTGTCCAATTGTGGACACATACCTAGTCCCACAAGCCCGATATATGTCTAATTAGATCTAATTGGTCTCATGACACATACTTGATGTGTCAATCTCAAAATTCTCCCTAATTGGACACAAATTACCATGTAGATTCCACAAAATAAGACATATGAACATAGTTCTTGATCCTATGGGTAGCCCTAAGCCAAGGGATAATTTATAATAGTTAAATGCATGAATTTGAATCTAAATTAAGGGGTGGATTCAAAAAATTTCTATTAGGAGATGAATTTCCAATAAAATACTCAATGGACACAATTATGACACAATCTTCTTGTCAATTCTTCTTCCTTCAAGTTCTTCTTGCAATCCAAGCTTCGATGCTTCTTAGATGATAAAATTGAGAGGGAATGGTGTGAATTGGGTTGAATTTGATTGAGCGATGAAGTAAATTGGGGATGAACTAAATTGGCGATATAGAATAAAATAAAATAAAGAGGAGAGAGAGTGAGAACCCCCTATAGGTGGTGGCCCCCTCTTTCTTCTTGCTCAAGCAACATCAATTTTTTAGTACCCCCACTAGTTAATTATGAGGAATAATTAGGAAGAGATATATTAAAAAGCTCTAAACTAATGCAATTTAAGATAATCTCCTTAATTAAGGAAAAAAGTCCAATGGGCTTAGTCTAATGTTGGGCTCAATGCGTCATGACAATCCAATGGGTCCACTAATGACAAGTCTAAATAAACATAGGCTAGCCTACTAACAAATAATTAAATTATACTACATAATATAATTATTAATAGCATATAATATAAATATTAAATCACTAAATAATAAATATTCTAAATGACCAAAATATCCTCATCTAGAAATATGGTAGTAACAATAAATGAGTGATTCGAGCCAAAATATGGGATAATAAAATAGTAGAATGATGAAAATGAGTTTAGATTGTTGATTCAAATCAAAAGATGTAAAAGATGGGTAGAATCGTGAATACGAGTATAGATGAGTGGTTCCAACTGAAATATGATTTAGAGTGTGCGTAGATTGGTAAAAACGAGTATAAATGGGTGATTCTAAACGAAATATGGTAAATAAGTGGCGTAGACTCGTGGAAATGATATTGTGATTAATCGAAATATGGTATCAACTGCTCGAAGAATGGTGAAAACGAGTATAGATGTGTGACTCTAACCAAAATATGTTATAGAATGAGCATAGAATAATGAAATCATGTTTAGATCGGCAATTCTAACCAAAATATGGTATAAAATAAACGTAGAATGGTGAAAATGAGTTCGATAGGTGATTCTAACTGATATATGATATAGAGTGAGCATGGAATGATTAAAATGAGTATCGATGGATGATTCTAACAAAAATATGGTATATAATAGGCATAAACTGAAGAAAATGAGTATAGATGGGTGATTCTAGCCGAAATTATGGTATAAAATGTGCTTAGAATAATGAAAACAAGGTTAAATAGATGATTCTAACCGAAATATGGAATAGAACGAACGTAAAATGATAAAAATAAGTATAGATGGGTGATTCTAACAAAAATATGGTATAAAACAAGTACAGAATGGTAAAACCGAGTATAAATGTGTGACTTTAACCAAAATCTGGTATAGAATGAGCGTAGAATAATGAAAACATGTTTAGATCTTCAATTTTAACCAAAATATGGTATAAAACAAACATATAATGGTAAAAACGAGTATCGATGGGTGTTCAGCTGATATATGATATAGAATAAACGTAGAATGATTAAAACGAGTATCGATGATTGATTCTAACCAAAATATGGTTTAGAATAGGCATAGATTGATGAAAACGAGTATAGAAGGATGATTATAACTGAAATTATGGTATATAATGATCTTAGAATGGTGAAAACAAGGTTAAATAGGTAATTTTAATTGAAATATGGAATAGAATGAACGTAGAATAATGAAAACGAGTATGGTTGGGTAAATTTAACCAAAATATGGTATAAAATAAGTATAGAATGATAAAAACAAGCATTGATGTATAATTTTAACTGAAATTATGGTGTAGAATGGTCACAAAATGGTGAAAATGGGTATAGACGTGTGATCCTCACCGACATATGGTATAATATAATCGTAGAATAATAAAAACGTATTTAGATCGTTGATTCAAATCAAAAGATGGTAAATAATACGGGTAGAATCGTGAATAAGAACATAAATGAGTGGTTCTAACCAAAATATGATGTAAAATATGCGTGGATTGGTAAAAACGAGTATAGATGGGTCATTCTAACCGAAATATGGTATAAAAGTAGCGTAGATTTGTGTAAACGAGTACTAAAATATGATTAATCAAAATAAGGTATCTAATGCAAGTAGAATGGTGAAAATAAGTATAAATTAGAGATTCTAACATGGTATAGACCAAGCATAGAATGATGAAAAGGTGTTTAGATAGGTGATTCTAACAAAAAAAGGGGTATAAAACAAACGTAAAATGGTGAAAATGAGTATCGATTGGTGATTCTAACTGGAATATGATATAAAATGAGCGTAGAATGATTAAAATAAGTATCAATGGGTGATTCTAACCAAAATATATTATGAAATAGGCACAGATTGATGAAAACGAATATTGACGGGTGATTCTAATAGGAAATTATGGTATAAAATAAGCTTAAATTGGAAAAAATGATTAAATAGGTGATTCAAACCGAAATATGGAATATAATAAACGTAAAATAATGAAAACGAATATGGTGTTAGGGTTATATACTAAAAGCTTCACTTTGTATTAACTATATTTTCTTATTTTTAAATGAGAATTATATGGGCAAATGTTTGCATGTTGTATTTATTATAATGTTAATGCAAGTGTCTGATATTCTATATTGTAGATAATATGGTGTCACACAGAAGATCATATTATCAGTTCCCCGTAGAATATATAAATAGTTCACAACCTAGATGGACATGGACAAACCATTGGAAAGGTTGTGGTGTAATATGGTATTAGTCTATTTTGACTATAGATTTATACTAGTACACTTTGTGTGTATTGAACAAGACCACTTGAGGTTGTTCTCTTTGTACTGACTACATAAGAGAACAAACACCTATGTTATTATGGATGCTTATGCTCTTAATCCAGATATAATAATAGACATGTATATGAAGTGTGTATTACTTTGACTCATAAAAGAGTGAGATTCATTATGGGTCAATAACCTCTATGAATTGGGTAATGATGATATTGTGTGTATGATGGACTGTTAATTATAAAATGAATTCATGTCCCGATACATCGGGTTGATGATGTCCCCTTAAGGAACTCATAAGGATTGTCATGTAAACCTTGTAGGTGGATTATATCCGACATGACAAATAAAGTTGAGTGGTACTACTTAAGGATAAAAGTTATCGATCAATATAATTGTCAATAACTTAATTTGATTGACGGACATTCGATATCTTAACATGGGAAGACAAACAAGCATATAATAAGAAGGAGCCCATAATCATAATTTGGAATTAGGAAGGTAGTGAAACAATAGCTCTTTAGTGGACAGAGCTATTGTTAACGGGCCAGGGTTGTGTGTTCTGGCTGAATATGGGATACCCAGATCCGTTAGGAGACCTAACCCTAATTTCTTCTTATGGCTCCTACCGTAGCCTATATATATCCTCTATTCTCTGGCCGTCATGGTAATAAAAAAAGTAAGCAGCTTTCTCTAAATTTATTTTTACATAAGGAGAGAAAGAGGGCCGGCAAAGGAGAAGAAAAGGTTGGAAGATCATTGCCCACACGACGTCCAATCCGAGGAAGGTATACGTGTAGAAGATTTTGGGATTGCTAATTGATCAAGGTTGCTGAAAGCCTTCATCTTCTTCTCGTTACTTAGGTATAATTCATGAACCCTAGTTTTCGCCTTAGAATGGTTAGATCACATATTAAACTTGTTAATCTTCTATCGATCGAAATGCACACCAATCTACGGTCCTGGGGATACCCAGTTTCATCATATGGATGGGTGATTCTAACCTAAATATGGTATAAAACAATTGTAGAATGGTGGAAGCAAGCATAGATGTATGATTCTAACAAAAATTATGGTGTAGAATGGAAGTAGAATAGTAAAAATGAGCATAAATGAGTGATTCGAATAAAAATATAGAATAATAAAATCGTAGAATGATGAAAACGAGTTTAAAACGTTGATTCAAATCGAAAAATATAAAACAGGAGTAGAATCTTGAATACTAGTATAGATGAGTGGTTCTAACCAAAATATGATGTAGAGTATGCATAGATTAGTAAAAACGAGTATAAATGGGTGATTCTAAACAAAATATGGTGTAAAAATGGTGTAGACTTGTGGAAATGAGTATTAAAATGTGATTAATCAAAATATGGTATCAACTGTTCAAACAATGGTGAAAACGAGTATAGATGTGTGACTCTAACCAAAATATGGTATAGAATGAGTGTAGAATAATGAAAATATATTTATATCGACGATTCTAACCAAAATATGGTATAAAACTGTCACGACCCACACCCGGTGTAGGGATACAAGTCGGAAACAACATCCAACCTACGCCGCAGAATCGGCAGTAGAACGTTGTTTGGGTAATCTATCTAACAATATAAAAAGCCACAAACACTATCAATATACTCAATCACAGGTCTAAGATGGAGAATAGCACGAATATGATAAAAGAATAGAAAAGTCACAATACAACTCATGAGTCAAAATAATAACATTAATGTGTCAGAGAAAATACTAAAAGTAAGCTGGAGACAAATCCAGTACAAGAGAATAACTAAGAAGCTACAAGTCCTGGGTTATTTATCTCAGTCGAGATGAGTCCCTCCTCAGCCAGGGTCTCTGACTCTAAGCCCACAACATCCTGAGGCCCATAATGAGTAGGGTACCACTCCTCAGTGTCATCTGGGAAAATATATATCCAGTCAGGAAAGGAGTAGAGTACATCTCTAACAACAGTTCTAATCAATGATATAAACCATGTAACAGTAAATAGATATGAATATACAAGATGTAATAATAGATACAAGAGATATACAATAAAGGAAATACTGGAAATAAATACATGAATGAACAATATGGCAATGAACAAGAATACTAAATGACAAAGTGAGTGAGTACCAGCTTTAACATGTGATCGGCTTGGAAACTTGATACAATATTTATGGCCTGGCTAATCATACATGCGATATATGATTAACACTATTAAATGAACAAGACTTGATACAAGGAGGGTATGATTATATATCTACACTACATACTCCCCAACTCCGACTGGTATAGTGGATCCAACCATGGTACGCTATGGCACAGGATTCTCTAGAAAGGTAGCAAGTCTCCCCGAGAATCAATGTATGTACATGTACAAGAAGAACAATAAAACAAGGCTTGCACAAGATACACCATATATACCAAGGAATAATATCTCATGACGAGATCCGGATATACCAATCCGTGTAACCATCGTGTCAAAAAATTAAGGATATCTATACTAAATACAATGAACATAGAGGATATCATAAATAAAAAACTATCAGAGAATGTACTCGTCTGAAACCTGGTGCACAGTATCACAGATGTATGGTACGATGTCTCGAAGATCTAGATAGGAAATATAACATCAATACAAGGTTTCAGAATGAAAATTAGTTAAACTAGTCAACATCTAGGTCAAAGAGCCATTTCTAAGTCAAAATAGTCAAACTAGGTCAACTTTAAGTCAAATCAGTCAAACTTGGTCAAACTACCTATTTCTAGGTTGCATGAGTCTATCTCTATGATATTTGGTTCATACACTAGGATCTAGGCCATATAATCTAAACTAGGATACTAAGGTACCGTATCGCAAGATACTCAAATAAGAGATATGGAAATAGCATATATGTATATTCAATCAATATTAAATATACTAATCCTAATTACAAATGCTAAGTGGATACCTTGGCTTTGAACCAACTTGGTATCGCACCACTACACACCCATCTCGATACCCAACTCAAATACCTTGAGTATCCCTCAATACCTTGACACTTACCTTGGTATCTCAAGGTAATGTCACTATAGTATATAGTAGCTACCCAATCTAATGACTAACATATGTATATCGGAATACCTCTTACTAACTGATCACTAACTACTAATACAACTAAAACATATACATATATAACTTAGAGATACACATAAGAGATATATATAATATATAACTAACTAGATACTACTAACTATTAGCTAAAACTAACTAAACTAACTCACCTAGCTAGCTGCTGCTGAAGCCATGCTCGAACCTTGGCTGCTCATGCTGATACTAGAAATTTGTTGTTGTGCCCCTGACCGAGCTGCCGCTGCTCAAGCTCTGCTGCTCGAGCTCGCTGCCTAGCTGCTGCTCGAGCTCTACTGTTGCTCACCGACCGAGCTGCTGCTGCTGCTCAGGCTCTGCTGTTTGAGCTCACTGCCTAGCTACTACTGCTCGGGCTCTGTTGCTCGAGCTCACTGCCTAGCTACTGCTCGGTCTCTGCTGTTGCTCACTGCCCGAGCCCACCCCCTCTTATAACATATATAAACACATAACTACACAACTAAACATATAAATATAACTCTCCTCTTAATGCTACTATATATATATATATATATATATATATATATATATATATATATATATATATATATATATATATATATATATATATATATATATATATATATATATGATGATGATGATGATGATGATGATGATGATGATGATTTGTTATGTATATATATATATATATATATATATATATATATATATATATATATATATATATATATAGTATAACATTCACCTCAACATATAGATATACATACATATACACTTATAACATAACCATCCATATATATAACATTCACCTCAACATATAGATATACATGCATATACACTTATAACATAACCATCCATATATATATATATATATATATATATATATATATATATATATATATATATATATATATGTATATATATATAAACACATATAGATACCTTTATACACTAGTACATATAACTTCATATATATATACATAACAATATATATATACACATGTGATTACATATATTATAAATAGCTAAGAACAATGAAAATTGGATCTAGAAATGCAACACAACAAGCACGTGGAGTGCATCGCACCCGTATCACACTAGATCTATGATATGCTTGCTATACGAGTCCATCACACAACCAAATGTACCCTGAAGGACACGAGCAAGTCTAAATTACTATTTATGAACAATACGAAGAGTCAAACACACATCTACGTGTCCGTGTTAAAATATAACATGCACAAAGTCCCGTGTCGAAGTAAAAACCCCCAAATCAAAACGTATCACACTAGATCTATGATACGCTTGCTACACGTATCCATTTGTGGATACGACACTAGCCCCAAACAATCAAACACATGTCAATTTCGTTTATATGACCAATTGACAAAACAACAAGTATCAATCTCGGAATTCTCCCAAAATTGACACAAAAAGTACCATAACTTTCTCTCTAGGCCTCCTTTGAACCTAATTCTAATTCCTATGGGTAGCTTATGCTTATGGAATGGTTTTTCTTAGTTAAAACTCAGATTTAGAACCTAATTAAAAGAAAAAAACTGAATTATAACCTATTAGGAAATGGATTCCCAATGCAACCTCCAAATTTGATAAAATTGGGCTTCAACTTATAGATCTTTGCTCCTCTTTGTAGATCCTTGCTTCCTCCTTCTAGATCCTTGCTCTACTAGTCTCCAATGATAATTTGGGAAAAAAATTGGTAGGGAATTATGTGGGAATGAAGGAATTTTGTTGAGGAAAATTATAGATCTAGATTTAAAATAAAAAAAAGGAGAGAAACTTTTTCCCCTTTTTAAAATAGGTCGGCCCCCTATGGCCCCTCACTCAAGCTACTATGTAATGTCCATTGTACCCCTTGGGACCTCTTATGAAGAAATAATTAAGGAGGGAAGGTTATAGTCTAATGGTTTTAATTAAATTAAGCATCCTCCTAATGAATGTCCTTCTAATTGGGCTTAATTCTAACTAATAATAAATGTTGGTCCATGGTTCTAATATAAACTAGTTAGGTCCACTAACAAAAATTCAAAATATTAAACTAACATCTAATAATAATTAAATAATATAATAAATAATTATTCATCATGCACAATATTTAATTAATTATGAAATTACCAAAATACCCTTTCCTAGAAAATATGGTAGTGACAAGTCTACCCTCCTTAAAATAATTTCGTCCTCGAAATTCAAAGACGAAAACTATCCCTAGAAAATAATAGAACAGAACAAAAGAACAGAACATAACTAAGAAAGAACATATCAGAACATACCTCAAGGCACAAATAAATATGGTAACGCTCTTGTATTTCATCCTCTCTCCCAGGTAGACTTCCCCGGAGAGTGATGCCTCCGCGTACCAAAGGAATAGTCTGGTTCCTCAGCACCTTCTCTCTCCGATCCAGAATCTCAACTGGCTGCTCTGGATAGCTAAGAGTAGGGCCCATATCTATCTTTGAGTGATCCAATACGTGACTAGGATCTGCCATATACCATCTCAACTACGACCCATAAAACATGTTGTGCACTTCCTCCAGTGCAGGTGGCAAGTCTAGTCTATAAGCAACTACATCGACCCTCTCTAGAATAGTGAAAGGTCCGATGAATTACGGACTAAGCTTCCCGTCTCTACCGAAATGAATCGTGCCTCGTGTTAGAGAAATCCTCAGAAACACCAAACCACCCACCTAGAACAAAATACCACCTTAAGAACTTAATCTATAACAAACAACCAATAATAAGTACAAAACAAAAATCTAAAACTATACCTCAAACTCCAAAGGTCTCCGGTGGCTATCGGCCCAAAGCCGCTGTCTGTCTTGCGCCACTCGAAGTCTGTCTCTGATCAGCTTAACCTTCTCTGCTGCTTCCACAACCATCTCTGGCCCTAGCAAAGATCTCTCTCCAACATCATCCTATGACAAAGGAGTACGACATCTTCGACCGTACAAAGCCTCAAATGGTGACATCTCTATACTAGCCTGGTAGCTGTTGTTGTAAGCATACTCTACCAAATGGAGATGGTCCTCCCAAGGACCCCTAAAATCTATTACACAAGTGTGCAGCATATCCTCGAGAGTCTGAATAGTCCTCTCTGATTACCCATCTGTCTGGGGGTGATATGTAGTACTGAACTTGAGCTGGGTGCCTAAACTCGCCTGCAAACTCCTCCAGAAATGAGAAATGAAACGACTATCCCGATACGAGACTATGCTGACAGAAACTCCATGTATCCTAACTATCTGTCTCATATACATCTCTGCCAGCTTCTCCATAGACAAACCTACCTTGAAAGGCAAAAAGTGGGCCGATTTGGTCAACCTGACAACGATGACCCAAATCGCGTCTTTTCCTCCTGGAGATCGTGGAAGTCCAGACACAAAATCCATAGTAATATGCTCCCACTTTCACTCTGGAATGGGTAATGGCTGAAGTAAACCTCCTGGCCTCTGCCTCTCGGCTTTCACCTGCTGGCACACTAAGCATCTGGATACAAACTGTGCCACTTCCCTCTTCATGCCATACCACCACACACACTCTCGCATATCCCGATACATCTTTTTGTCACCTGGATGTATGAAATACTGAGAGAAATGTGCTTCCTACAATACCTCCTCACGTAGCTCCCCACTAGGCACACACAATCTAATACCATGCCGCAAAGAACCATCCACAACAATGGTGAAATCATCCTCCAATCCTGCTCTCATCTGAGCTCTGATGCTCCTCAGAGATACATCCTCATACTGGGCTGCCTTGATCCTGTCCATCAACTCTGAGTGTATTTGCAACCCCTATATCTGTATAGCAAAACCAGAAACTATCATCTTAATGCCCAATCTCTCTAAATCCTCCAACAAATATCGATCATGTGTCAATAACATAGCTATCAGATACCTGCTCAAAGCATCGGCAACTACATTAGCTTTTCTAGAATGATACTGCAAAGATATGTCAAAATCCTTCATCAGTTCCAACCACTGTCGTTGTCTCATGTTTAACTCCTTCTGCGTGAAAATGTACTTCAAGCTCTTGTGATCTGTGAAGATATCCACACGCTCTTCATACAAATAGTGTTTCCATAACTTCAGGGCAAAGATGACTGCTGCCAACTCTAAATCATGGGTAGGATAGTTTTTTTCATGAGGACGCAATTACCTAGATGCATAGGCAATCACTTTCCCATTCTACTGAAGAATATAACCCAAACCTTTTTCCGATTCATCACTATAAATAGTGAAACCTCCAGACCCTGATGACAACATCAAAATAGGAGCAGACGTCAACCTCTTCTTCAATTTCTTAAAAGAAACCTGGCAGTCCTCTGTCCAAACAAACTCTACATCCTTCCTGGTGAGTCTGGTCATCGGCTCGACAATCCTCAAAAAATCTTGTACAAACTTCCTATAGTAGCCTGTCAATCCCAAGAAACTCCTGATCTCTGCTACTGAACTCGGGGTCTTCTAAGACTCCACTGCTGCGATCTTCTTCGGATCCACTGAAATTCCATCACCAGTCACAACATATCCTAAGAACTCCACCTTGTCCAGGAAGAACTCACACTTGGACAGCTTTCCATACAGCTTCTTTTTTCTTAACACATCCAACACAATCCATAAATGCTCCTTATGCTCCTCCGGTGTCTTCGAATATATGAGTATGTCATCGATGAAAACTACCACGAACTTGTCAAGGTACTGATGGAACACCATGTTCATCAAATTCATAAATACAGCCGGAATATTAGTCAACCCAAACGACATCACCATAAACTCATACTGACCATACCGAGTCCCAAAAGCAGTCTTCGGTATATCCTCTGGCTTCACTTTTACCTGGTGGTAGCCTAATCTCAAGTCTATCTTAGAAAATACCTTGGCACCACTCAACTGATCGAACAAGTCATCAATCCATGGAAAAGGGTATTTATTCTTGGTAGTGAGATTATTCAATGCCCTGTAATCAATGCATATGCACACCGATCCATCCTTCTTCGGTATAAATAATACCGGGCTCCCCACGGTGAAGAACTCGATCAGATAAATCCCTTATCCTGTAATTCGTCCACCTATTTTTTCAGCTCGACCAGCTTGCTGTTGTTTACTCTATAGACATGCTGTAGAATTAGTTCTGCACCTGGCATCAAGTCTATAGAGAATTCAATATCTCGATCTGGCGGCAATTCTGACAATTCCTTAGGAAATACATCCAAGAACTCTGCTATCAATAGATGTGGCAACTCCTTGTCTTCCACCATAGCTCCACAGATAATGCCTTCTTCCTGCTCTACAGTTCCTCTAGCAAACTCAAACTCTGGCTCTCCTGGTGTACCAAACAAAACTCTACCTCCTTTGTAATCTATACTAGCACGGTACCTACTCAACCAATCTATCCCGAGTACAATATCGTAGCTCGAAAGTGGCATTACAACTAGACACGCACTCAACTCCCAGCCTCCCAGATTAACTCTCCGATCCTTGCAAATATCATTAACCAGGATAATGCCTCCCCCGATCATGATCTTACAAGTGCTAATCAAAGACTCGGCTACCAAACCATGCTTTAGAGCAAAAAAATAGATACAAAACTATGGGAAGCACCACTATCAAACAAAGCTAAAGCTGAACTAGAATCAAGAAGAACATAACCTACGATGACATCTCCGCTGGGCTCGAAAATGCTCGTCCCTGACATGCACCTCCCTGATATTGGTGTTGGGCATAACGCTGCTGCTGGGTCAGAAGCGGCGGTCCCTTCGGCTATACTGTAGGTGGTCTCGTCCGTGTCCTCAGGGCTGGAGCTGCTCCCTGAACTATACGACGAGGACTGGAAGGACACTCTCTCAGCTGATGCCCTTCGGTACCACAATACAAACAAACAACCAGCCTCCTCCTGCAAACTTCCCAGATGTGGCTGGGCTTCTTGCAGTAGTGGCAAGGAGCTTGTTGTAACTGTCTTTGCTGCTATGGTGCTTGGTAAAATGGTGCCCTAGCTGGAGTCTGGTGCTGCTGCAGCTGCTGAAAAGGCCTGGAGTAGAAATGAGGACGTTTGGCAGATAATATACTGTTGTTGGTCCCCAGAAAAGAATTGCGATCTCTCTTGGGCTTCAAATCCAACTCCCGCTCAACCTTACGTGCCTCCGCAAGTATCTCCGAGTAAGTCTCATAAAAAGATGGAATGAGGATCTTCACTTTCCAGTTTAGACCCTCGTAAAAATGAATAGCTCGAACCTCCGACTCTCTCACCAAATACTCCGTAAATTGGCTCAGCCTACCGAACTCTGCAGCATATTCCTCCACAGACATGCTCCCCTGAATGAGGCTCTCAAACTGCCTTCCCAAGTCTAACATGTTTGCCCGAGCAAAGAATTTCTTCTTAAAGAGGTCCTTAAATACCTCCCAAGACTGTCGTACGTCAACAAGAATTGGCTCATTCCTGAACCAAGTGTGGGCGACATCGAACAGCTGAAGTCCTACCGCCTCAACCTTTAAATCTTCAGAAAGACGGGACACCCTCATAAGACGCTTAATATCCTCGAGCCAATCATCAGCATAGACGATGCCCTCCGTCCCCTTGAAGACCCTAGGCTCCAGCTTCTTGAAGTCCTGAATGTTGCCTGGCCGAAGCTGTGAAACCTGTTGCTGGACCGGAACTCCTCTCTCTACTACGGTACGAGCAAGCTGATGAGCACTCTCGATGCCCTGCCGTAAGACGTTGGTCTGTCTCTGGTGTGCCTCAGACTGAGCCCTCTATGCCTCCAACATCTCGCAAAACAGTATGAACATCTGCGTCGCATCTGCTGGCACGGAAGGTGGAAGT
The DNA here is from genome assembly GCA_036927795.1 of Iris macrosiphon. Classification (NCBI taxonomy): domain Eukaryota; kingdom Viridiplantae; phylum Streptophyta; class Magnoliopsida; order Asparagales; family Iridaceae; genus Iris; species Iris macrosiphon. The sequence continues at coordinate 77,904,407 of JAYESA010000002.1, read as the reverse complement.
GGACGTCCCTCAGATACAGCCGGAACAGTCCTCTGAGTAGGAGGTAAATCTCCTAAAGAAGCTAACACTCCAATCACCGAAGAAATGACTGGTGCAGGCCCTCGAGAAGTCGCAGACCTCTCAGAAGCTGCTCTCTTGCTATGATCTAGTCTTAGGTTGCATCCTGAGACAAAGTGAAAGAAAGAATCAATATAGCACATGATGTAAGACACTCAAAGAAAGGACAGTTAAAGATCGAACACCAATATCAAGAAAGAATAGTTGAATGAATCAAAAGAGTTTTTCCTAGATATGATTAAGTATTCTCAGCCTATAGCCTATATCCTATATCCTGAAACAGGCTCGTAATAGCACTCAATTTAGAGCACCACTATGAATCGCACTAATTATGACCTCGAAGACCTGTATGGATCACCACTAAAAATGTGTCATGACCTGCACCCGGTGTAGGATGCAAATCGGGAACAATGCCCAGCCTATGCCGCAGAATCGGCGGTAGAACGTTGTTTCGGTAATCTATCTAACAATATAAAGAGCCACCAATAATATCAATATACTCAATCACAGATCTAAGATGGAGAATAGCACGAATATGATAAAAGAATAGAATAGTCACAATATAAATCATGAGTCAAAATAATAACAATAATGAGTCAAAGTAAATACTAAAAGTAAGCTGGAGACAAATTCAGTACAAGAGAATAACTAAGAAGCTACAAGTCCCGGGTCATCTGTCTCAGTCAGGATGAGTTGTAAACCCCCTCAAATATTTCTATAGATAGTCTGGGATGGGTTGAAAAATTTTGTTTTAGCAGCAGATGATTGAGGTTTAGAGTAAGGGTGCAGATGTCTGTTTATTTTAATTAAACCCTTGGCACACCCTACCATTGTTGAATTATTCGAAGCCCAATATCAGCCCATAAATTCCAACAGATTGTTGCACTTTTGACTTGACCCGCCAATTTAGGCACTGGACTTTTCTGTCACTCAAAAATTAAATTTGTTGTGCCCCAAATTAATTGTACAACTTCCCGTATCCTAAATCCCATAATTAAATTATGTATCGAACACCTGTGTTGTTACCTTCAATTTTGAGATACCAACTTAACCCGTTGAGCCGGACCAACTAAAGGGTCCAAGACTGACTCCAAGTCCCCACCATTTTTGACCTTTGTGTCACATTCAAATTTAGACCCCTAGTGCCCCCATTTAATTTAAAAACGTGGGACACTTTTATTCTAATTAAATCGGGGATACCAATTTTGACTAATCCTATTTTAATCCCTATTTAATCCCAATGGCCATTTAATTAAGCCCATGACAAACACACAACACCCCCTCACCCTACAAAATACCAAACACCATTTTTCCTATAATTTTTGTATCATTTTATGTGTTTGTGCAATTAACCAAACTTAAGGGGCTGAATTACAAATATTGTAATATGTGGCACACCCTCATTGGCCAAGGCCAAATGGAGAGGCTACCCCTTCTTTGACCGTAGTCAACCCATCTTCTCTTCTTATTTTTCATGAAGAAACCTATTCCCTTCATGTAAGATCCTAACCCTTCATTTGAATTGGGAGCATCACCACCATCCATCCTCCACACAACCCTCTATATAATATCCTTTTCCCCTCTCCCCAATGCAGGCCCTAATCCCTAGGCACATTGAAAACCAGCCTCTCCTCTCTCTTCTCCCTCCTCCACCTTGAAAACCGAGCCCCCCTTCCATATTTATTTTCTTCCTTTCTTCTTCTTTCGTTCTTCTTCTTCTTCTACTTCCTTCTTCTTCTTCTTCTTCTTCTTCTTCTTCATCACTTCACCAACCGAGCTGCCCTCACGACTTCAGCTCCGGCGAGCCACCCTTACTGACGACCCCATATTCCACCGGCATAACCACAATACCTCCCCGCGGCTTCTTCTTCTCCGGCGAGCTGTTGCTACTACCGCCAACATCCACCCGCACCCCCTCGAGCCATTATCCGGCCGTTCCCCGACCGAGTGAAACCTCCTGCACAGCAACGCCCCACCGTAGCAGCCTCGACCCGCAACGCCTCCACGCCGAGATCCCTCGATCGACTACCACCCTCCACTCCGGCGAGTCACCGCCAGCTTCCTCCACCCCGCCAGAAACTTCGGATACTCCAGCGGCTCCCCCCGACTTCCCACAGCACCTCCAGTCGAACATGATCACCCCATTCACTCCAGTCGACCATTGTCGTCACCACCACCAGCACCATCACACCATCGCCGCCACCACAGTCGGCATCGCCACCCCCGTCGGCGGAGGGGTCAGCTCCCTCAGCGTGCAACTCAGAAAGGGGCTCGATCTCTATGCGTCGCTCGTCCACTGTTTCAACCTGGAAGGGCTCCGGACGAGGCACGAGAGCGTGGACATCGTCGTGATCCGGGAGAACACCGAGGGGGAGTACTCGGGGCTCGAGCACGAGGTCGTCCCCGGCGTCGAGAGCCTCAAGGCGATAACGAAGTTTTGTTCACCGCGGATTGCAATATGTTATGTGAGTTTTAGGGTTTTATTACAAGTTTTAAAATGCAATTTAATTATTTGACGAGAAGGCAATTTACGGTAAAGGGGTGATGATATCGTTAAGTTGTTAATCATCTCGAGGATTAAATTACTAGTGACAAAGTCAGTGAGGAATACAAATATATATATATTTGTGAACTATACATATGTGAGATTATAGGATTTATTTCATAAGTTTAACGAGAAATTTATGGTTAAATGTTAAGTAGAGATGTTAGGATTATTATATGAAATTGAGGGTAAGTGAATGCAACGAATTTTATAGTTTGATGGGACAGAATGTCTGCTTGATGATTAAAATGTTAAATATAACGAGTTTAGGGTAAAATGTCATAAGAGATTTCTTAAAGAGTTATTTATTCATTTTATGAAATTGATTATTGTAGATGAGTAGAGTTAAATGGTTGTGAAATAATGTTGTGATATTAAAACATTGATGGACATTGAGGGGCAGAAGATTGATTGTGAAATAGTGTGTAAAATCAAACCATTAGTCAGTGATTGAGGACTGAGAAATATTAATAATGTTATTGGGGAGCGGTGCTCAAATAATTTGCAGACTGTATCTATAATCGGGGGTTTAGATAATTGGTGATTATATAATTCGAGGATGAAAATTAAACGTGCAGGATAATATCTGGGGATACCAGGAGGAATCTGAGGATTACACTTACTTGAACTATTCAACATTGTGATGAATATAGAAGGATTGAGGATTGGGTTGATGATATTATACAGAGGACTAGTTTGATTTAATGTAACGTACCAATGGTCAACCTTGGTCGACCCTCTAGCGTCTTATCCCTGTGAGTTGTAGCCAAGTCTGAGCATATGTATAGACATGTGTCACATCCATGTGTTGCCGTAAGATAGTTTATTGATATAGTTTGTACCTCTTCTCTAGGTACTGCGAGACCCGCGGACTTAGACGTTGTACCGGATTCCCTTCATCACAGCCGGACGCAGGCAAGTGTACCTTGCCACCTTGTATTTCAGATTACAGATATTTATTGTTTCTTTATGTACATTATGCACGTATTTTTGTTTACGATCGATACTTCATGTCCGAATCACAACCGGGTGCTGATGTTTGTCGTAACGTCTTAGAATGAATATTAGATATTCGTAACACCTCAATGTACGTACCTGAGTATATCGATACCCCAGGACACACTCATACACTGTGATCGTACCAGATTCCTGTATCCTGATACTGCCATCATGACCAGAGAGTGAGACGACCTTAGGGTCGCGTCTGTTGAGTTATTTCTGTGTGTCGAGACTGTTAGATAGAGGTTCAGGTTCAACGCACCATCGTTGACCGCTTGGGAAAGGGAAGACAGTTACTAGACGTTTGGGATCCTCTGCACGCGCTTATATATGTATATGTAGTGATAATATATTCTAGAGTAGTGTATCACCCGTGTGACTCTGTGCTCGGAGCTACGGTACGCCCCGTGTGTCTCTGTGTTCGGAGCTACAGTTTTATTTTGGACAGCCCACGCGTCGAACATTGTCTTTAAACTGTGTCACACTTGTTTGGTTATGATAGAGTATCCTGTCATTGCATTTGTACTTTTTGTTCACTTGGCATGCTATTTTTTGTACCTTGTTACGTCCCTCTGAGGACCTGGTCCCCTACCAGTTTTGCAGCATAGACGATTACGGAGCATTGGAGTTGCTGGTGGAGTTGCACGTCTTGCGGGCATTGTACCAGGTACTCATATCATTCCCACTGGCATTATGGTTACATTATTCTTATTGATTATTCATTTGCTGTTGTAGCCTAGTTTTGTAGACTCATCTCTTCTCGAGTCTATTCGAGTTTGTGTGTTATTGGACAGCCGACTTTAGCACATATAGCTCTTTCTTGTATACTGCTGTACATTGTGGATTGAGACATAGAGGTCTACATTTATGGGATATCTAGATAGTGCCTTTTATATTATACAGCTTATACGTATTCGAGTCAGAACAGAGTCTGGTCGAATGCGTAGCTGGCGTGTCACGTATTTCTGGTCCTACGTATTTTGGGACTGGGGCGTGACATGAGTCCCTCCTAAGCCAGGGTCTCTGACTCTAAGCCCACAACATCCTGAGGCCCGTAATGAGTAGGGTACCACTCCTCAGTGTCATCTGGAAAAATATATATCTAGTCAGGAAAGGAGCAGAGTACATCTCTAATAGTAGTTCTAATAAATGATATAAACTATATAACAGTAAATATATGTAAATATACAAGATGCAACAATAGATACAAGAGATATACAATAAAAAAATACTAGAAATAAATACAAGAATAAACAATATGGCAATGAACAAGAATACTAAAAGACAAAGTGAGTGAGTACCAACTTTAACATGTGATCGGCTTGGGAACTTGATACAAGATTTATGGCCTGGCTAAGCATACATGCGATGTATGATTAACACTATTCAATGAATAAGACTTGATACAAGGAGGGTATGATCACATATCTACACTACATACTCCCCAACCCCGGCTGGTATAGTGGATCCAACCATGGTACGCTATGGCACGGGATTCTCTAGACTGGTAGCAAGTCTTCCCGAGAATCAGTGTTTGTACATGTACAAGAAGAACAATAAAATAAGGCTTGCACAAGATACACCATATATACCAAGGAATAACATCTCATGATGATATTCGGATATACCAATCCATGTAACCACCGTGTACAAAAATCAAGGATATCTACACTAGATACAATAAACATAGAGGATATCATAAATGAGTAACTATCAGAGAATGTACTCGCCTGAAACCTGGTGCACAGTATCACAAATGTCTGGTACGGTACCTCGAAGACCTAGATAGGGAATATAACATCAATACAAGGTTTCAAAATGAAAATTAGTTAAACTAGTCAACATCTAGGTCAAAGAGCCATTTCTAAGTCAAAATAGTCAAACTAGGTCAACTCTAAGTCAAACTGGTCAAATTGGTCAAACTACATATTTCTAGGTTGCATGAGTCTATCTCTATGATATTGGGTTCATACACTAAGAATCTAGGCCATACAAGCTAAACTAGGATACTAAGATACTGTATCGCAAGATACACAAACAAAAGATATGGAAATAGCATATATACATATTCAATCAATATTAAATATACTAATCATAATTACAAATGCTAAGTGGATACCTTGGCTTTGAAAACACTTGGTATCGCACCACTACATACCCATCTCGATACCCAACTCAAATACCTTGAGTATCCCTCAATACCTTGACACTTACCATGGTATCTCAAGGTAATGTCACTCTAGTATATAGTAGCTACCCAATCTAATGACTAACATATGTATATAGGAATACCTCTTACTAACTGATCACTAACTACTAATTCAACTAAAACATAAACACATACATATACATATATAACTTAGAGATACACATAAGAGATATATATAATATATAACTAACTAACTAGATACTACTAACTATTAGATAAAACTAACTAAACTAATTCACCTAGCTAGCTGCTTCTGAAGCCATGCTCGAACCTTGGCTGCTCATGCTGATACTGGAAAGTTGTTATTGTGCCCCTGACCGAGCTGCTGCTGCTCGAGCTCTGCTGTTCGAGCTCGCTACCTAGCTGCTGCTCGAGCTCTGTTGTTGCTCACTAATGGAGCTGCTGCTGCTCGGGCTCTGCTGCTTGAGCTCACTATCTAGCTACTGCTGCTCGGGCTCTGTTGCTCGAGCTCGCTGCCTAGCTACTGCTCGGGCTCTGCTGTTGCTCACTCACCGAGCCCCCCCCCCTCTTATCATATATATAAACACATAACTACACAACTAAACATATAAATATAACTCTCCTCTTAATGCTACTATAGATATATATGTAACTATATACATCTCAATACATAACATATCATATATATATATATATATATATATGTACATAAGTAGTTATATATATATATATATACACACATTCATATGTACATATGTAGTATAACATTTACCTCAACATATACATATACATATACATACATGTACACTTATAACATAACCATCCATATATATATATATATATATATATATATATATATATATATATATATTTATATATATATATATATATACACATTCATATGTACATATGTAGTATAACATTTACCTCAACATATACATATACATATACATATACATACATATACACTTATAACATAACCATCCATATATATATATATATATATATATATATATATATATATATATATATATATATATATATATATATATATATACATATTACAAATAGCTAAGAAGAATGGAAATTGGATCTAGAAATGTAACACAACAAGCATGTGGAGTGCATCGCACCCGTATCACACTAGATCTATAATACGCTTGCGATACGAGTCCAACACACAACCAAATATACCCTAAAGGACACGAGCAAGTCTAAATTACTATTTATGAACAATACAAAGAGTCAAACACACATCTACGTGCCCGTGTCAAAATGTGACATGCACAAAGTTCCGTATCGAAGGAAAAATCCCCAAATCAACACGTATCACCAATTTGTTGGGATACGACCTACACGTATCCATTTGTGGATATGACACTAGCCACAAATAATTAAACACATGTCAGTTTGGTCTATATGACCAATTGACAACACAACAAGTGTCAATCTCGGAATTCTCCCAAAATTGACACAAAAAGTACCATAACTTTCTCCATAGGCCTCCTATGAACCTAATTCCAATTCCTATGGGTAGTCTATGCATATGGGGTGGTTTCTTATGGTTAAAACTCAGATTTAGAACCTAATTAAAGGAGAAAAACTAAATTATACCTATTGGGAGATGGATTCCCAATACAATCTCCAAATTTGATAAAATTGACCTTCAACTTGTAGATCATTGCTCCTCTTTGTAGATCCTTACTTCCTCCTTCTAGATCCTTGTCCTACTAGTCTCTAATAGTGATTTGGAAAGAAATTTGGTAGGAAATTGATGTGGGAATGAAGGAATTTGGTTGAGGGAAATTCTAGATCTAGATTTGAAATAAAAAGAAGAGAGAAACTTTCTCTCCTCTTTTAAATAGGCCGCCCCCCTATGGCCCCTCCCTCAATCTACTATATAATGTCTATTGTACCCCTTGGGGTCTCTCATGAAGAAATAATTAAGGAGGGAAGGTTCTAGTCTAGTAGTTTTAATTAAATTAATCATCCTCTTAATGAATGGGCTTCTAATTAGGCTCATTTCTAACTAATATTAAATGTTGGTCCATGGTTCTAATCTAAACTAGTTAGGTCCACTAACACAAGTCCTAAAATATTAAACTAACATCTAACAATAATTAAATAATATAATAAATAATTATTCATCATGCACAATATTTAATTAATTATGAAATTACCAAAATATCCTTTCCTAGAAAATGTGGTAGTGACAAAAACAAACGTAGAATGGTGAAAACGAGTATCGATGGATGAATCTAACTGATATATAATATAGAATGAGTGTAGAATGATTAAAACGAGTATCGATGGGTGATTCTAACCGAAATATGGTATATAATATGCTTAGGTTAATGAAAACGAGTATAGATGGATGATTCTAACCAAAATTATGATATAAAATAAGCTTAGAATGGTGAAAACAAGATAAAATAGGTAATTTTAACCGAAATATAAAATAAAATGAACATAGAATGATGAAAACGAATATGGATGGGTGCTTCTAACCGAAATATGGTATAAAATAAGTGTAGAATAGTGGAAACGAGCATAGATTTGTGATTCTAACGAAAATTATGGTATAGAATAAAAGTAGAATAGTGAAAACGAGTATAATGAGTGATTCGAACCAAAATATGGGATAATAAAATAGTAGAATGATGAAAATGAGCTTAGATCGTTGATTTAAATTGAAAGATGTAAAACAGGCGTTGAATCGTAAATACAAGTATAGATGAGTAGTTCTAACTGAAATATGATGTAGAGTGTGTGTAGATTGGTAAAAACTACTATATATGGGTGATTCTAAAGAAAATATGTTATAAAAGTGGAGTAGACTTGTGGAAATGAGTATTGTAATGTGATTAATCAAAATATGGTATCAACTGCTCGAAGTATGGTGAAAACGAGTATAGATGTATGACTCTAACCGAAATATAGTATATAATGAGCATAGAATAATAAAAACATATTTATATCAGCAATTATAACCAAAATATAGTATAAAACAAACATATAATGGTAAAAACGAGTATCGATGGGTGATTCTAACTAATATATAATATAGAATAAGCGTTGAATGATTTAAACGAGTATCGATGGGTGATTCTAACCAAAATATCATATAGAATAGGCATAGACTGAAGAAAAAGAGTATAGATGGGTGATTCTAACCGAAATTATGGTATAGAATGAGCTTAGAATGGTGAAAACAAGGTTAAATAGGTAATTCTAACCGAAATATAGAATAGAATGAACGTAGAATGATAAAAACGAGTATGGATGGGTGATTCTAACAGAAATATGGTATAAAACAAGTATAGAATGATAAAATTGAGCATAGATGTGTGACTTTAACCGAAATATGATTCTAACCAAAATATTGTATAAAAGTATCGTATATTTGTGGAAACGAGTATTAAAATTTGATTTATCGAAATATTGTATCAACTGCTTGGGGAATGGTAAAACCGAGTATAGATGTATGACTCTAACCGAAATCTGGTATAGAATGAGCGTAGTATAATAAAAATATATTTTGATCGGCGATTCTAACCAAAATATGGTATAAAAAACACGTAGAATGGTAAAAACAAGTATTGATTGATGATTCTAACTGAAATATGACATAGAATAAGCATAGAATGGTTAAAACGATTATAGATGGTGATTCTAACCAAAATATGGTATAGAATAGGCATAGACAGATAAAAATAAGTATAGATGGGTGATTCTAAACGAAATTATTGTGTGGGTGATTCTAAACGAAATTATTGTGTAGAATAATCTTACAATGGTAAAAATAAGGTTAAATATGTTATTCTAACCGAAATATGGAATAGAACGAACATTGAATGATAAAAATGAGTATGGATGGATAATTCTAACTGAAGTGTGGTATAAAACAAGTGTAGAATAGTGAAAACGAGCATTGATGTGTGATTCTAACTAAAATTATGGCATAGAATGAGCTTAGAATAGTAAAAACGAGTATAGACATGTGATCCATCACCGAAATATGGTAGAATATAATCATAGAATAATAAAAATGTGTTTAGATCTTTGATTCAAATCAAAAGATGGTATAAAATAGGGGTAGAATCGTGAACACAAAAATAGATGAGTGATTCTAACTTAAATATGATGTAGAATATGCGTGGATTGGTGAAACCGAGTATAGATGGGTGATTCTAACCGAAATATGGTGTAAAAGTGGCATAGATTTGTGAAAACGAGTATTGAAATATGATTAATCAAAATAAGATATCTAATGCTCGTAGAATGGTAAATATAAATAAGAGATTCTAAGATGGTATAGACTATGCATAGAATGATGAAAATATGTTTAGATCGGTGATTCTAACAAAAAAAGGGCATCAAACAGATATGGAATGGTGAAAACGAGTATCGTTGGATGATTCTAACTAAAATATGATGTAGAATGAACATATAATTGTTAAAACAAATATAGATTATAATTATAACCAAAATATGGTATAGAATAGGTATTGATTGATGAAAACGAGTATAGATGGGCGATTCTAACCGAAATTATGGTATATAATGATCTTATAATGGTGAAAACAAGGTTAAACAGGTTATTCTAACCGAAATATGGAATTGAAAGAACGTAGAATGATGAAAATGAGTATGGATGGATGATTCTAACAGAAGTATGATATAAAACAAGTGTAGAATGGTGAAAACGAGCATGATGTGTGATTCTAACTGAAATTATGGTGTAGAATGAGCGTAGAATGGTGAAAATGATTATAGACGTTTTCCTCACCGAAATATGGTATAATATAATCGTAGAATGATAAAAACGAATTTAGATCGTTGATTAAAATAGAAAGATAGTATAAAACAAAGGTAGAATCGTGAATATAAATAAGATGAGTTATTCTAACCAAAATATGATGTAGAGTGTGCGTGGATTGGTGAAAATGAATATAGATGGGTGATTCTAACCCAAATATGGTATAAAAGTGGCATATATTTATAAAAACGAGTATAAATGTGTGACTCTAGCCAAAATCTGGTATAGAATAAGCGTAAAATAATGAAAACAAGTTTAGATCGGCAATTTTAACCAAAATATGGTATAAAACAAACATAGAATGGTAAAAACGAGTATCAATAGGTGATTCTAACTGATATATGATATAGAATGAGCGTAGAATGATTAAAATAAGTATCGATAGGTGATTCTAACCAAAATATGGTATAGAATAGGCATAAACTGAAGAAAATGAGTATAAATGGGTGATTCTAACCGAAATTATAGAATATAATGAGCTTAGAATGGTGAAAACAAGGTTAAATAGGTAATTCTAACCAAAATATGGAATAGAATGAACGTAGAATGATAAAAATGAGTATGGATGGGTGATCTAACATAAATGTGGTATAAAACAAGCACAGAATGGTAAAATTGTGTATAGATGTATGACTCTAACCGAAATATGATTCTAACCAAAATATTGTGTAAAAGTAGCGTAGACTTGTGGAAACGAGTATTTAAATTTGATTAATCGAAATATTGTATCAACTGCTCATGTAATGGTAAAAGTGAGTATAGATGTGTAACTCTAACCGAAATATGGTATAAAATGAGCATAGAATAATGAAAACATGTTTAGATCGGCAATTCTAACCAAAATATGGCATAAAACATACATAGAATGGTAAAAACAAATTTTGATTGGTAATTCTAACTGAAATATGATGTAGAATAAGCATAGAATGGTTAAAACGATTATAGATTGTGATTTTAACCAAAATATAGTATAGAATAGGCATAGGCTGATAAAAATGAGTATAGATGGATGATTCTAACCAAAATTATGGTATATAATAAGCTTAGAATAGTGAAAACAAGGTTAAATAGTTAATTCTAACCGAAATATGGAATTGAATAAACGTAGAATAATAAAAATGAGTATGTATGGATGATTCTAACTGAAGTGTGGTATAAAACAAGTTTAGAATGGTAAAATCGAGTATAGATGTGTGATTCTAACTGAAATTATGGTGTAGAATGAGCGTAGAATAGTAAAAATGAGTATAGAAGTGTGATTATCATCGAAATATGGTATAATATAATCGTAGAATGATAAAAATGTGTTTAGATCGTTGATTCAAATCAAAATATTATATAAAACAATGGTAGAATCGTGAATATGAATACATATGAGTGATTCTAACCAAAACATGATGTAAAATATGCGTAGATTGGTGAAAACGAGTATAGATGGGTGATTCTAACCAAAATATGGTGTAAAAGTGGCGTAGATTTATGAAAACGAATATAGATGTGTGACTCTAACCAAAATATGGTATAGAATGAGCGTAAAATAATAAAAACATATTTTGATCATCGATTCTAACCAAAATATTGTATAAAACAAACGTTAAATGGTGAAAACGAGTATCGATGGGTGATTCTAACTGATATATGATATATAATGAGCGTAGAATAATTAAAAACAGTATTGATGGATGAATCTAACCAAAATATGGTATAAAATAGGCATAGACTGAAGAAAATGAGTATATATGGGTAATTCTAACCGAAATTATGGTATAGAATGAGCTTAGAATAATAAAAACATGGTTAAATATGTAATTCTAACCTAAATATAGAATAGAATGAACGTAGAATGATAAAAACAAGTATAGATGGGTGATTCTAACAGAAATGTGCTATAAAACAAGTATATAATGGTAAAAATGAGCATATATGTATGATTCTATCTGAAATTATGGTGGTGAATGGTCGTAGAATGGTGAAAACACGTATAGAAGTGTGATCATCACCGAAATATGGTATAATATAATCGTAGAATGATGAAAACATATTTGGATAATTTATTCAAATCAAAAGATGGTATAAATAGGGGTAGACTCGTGAACACGAAAATAGATGGGTGATTCTGTCACCCTCACATTTTCATTTAAGGGTAGTTTGGTAATTGACATGGGTATTTAATTTTATGATTGATTGTATTTAAATATTATGCATGCATGATTAATTATTTGTTGTATTATTTATTGATTGTTAGTTGTAGATTTATTTTAGACTTGTGTAGTGGACCTAACCTATTTAATTAGATGCAGCAAAGCAAGTGCTCAACAGGTATACAGTATAACTCGTGCATACAGGGAGCACTCCCACTGCAGTACAACAGAGGAGTTCAGTACTACATCAAGAGCACAACAATGTGCAGGGAGTGCATTCAGTTTAGCAGGAACTAGGAGTGTGCACACTGTAGTTCAGCAAGAAGGAGGGGGGGGGGGAGAACTGTGCAGTATCCTACTGCACAGTATATTAGAGAACAAACAGTATCCGATCAGTAGAGGTATCAGTGTTTAGTCCAGGTATCGAATTGGGTTAGCAAGGTATCAAGGTAATTGGTTTATGGATAGTTAGCTAATAGTTGGTTAGTTGGGTAATGGTTTATTTGGGATAACTAGATGGTTTAGTGTATAGATGGTTTAGTTGGTTTAGTTATTAAGTGTTAGTTTAGTATACTTGCTTATGTTGATAGTTAGTTATATTAGCTATATGTAAGTATGTAGATATGTATATATTGTATTATAGTTAGTTTTTATAACAGTATTGATATATATTATATTGTTAGCCTATATTAGTTTATTGGTTGGGGGTTTCTATATATTATTAGCTATACTCATAGGTTTTGGATCACCTCGGGATACCAAGGTATTGGGTCGATACTCAAGGTATTGGGTTTGGTATCGAGATAGGTGTGATACGCATTGGTGCAAGGCCAAGGTATCATAGTTTCATTGATTTGTTATAGTATTATAATTATTGACTCATATATATACCTAAACTATTATTTTCATATATGAAAACTTGTGTATCTTAGGAAACGACTTTTTGAGTATTTCATAGTATCACAGGTTAGCTTGTATAACTTAGTTTCATAGTGCACTGACCTAGTATCCTAGTGTTAGACTCTTGTAACCTAGATTTAATCGGTTTGACCTAGAAATGGCTTTATGACTTAGAATTGCATCATATTAACTGATTTTCATTCCGAACCTTGTATTGATGCAACATACCATATATAGGTCTGTGTGACACCAGCTTGGGCATCGAGAGACATACCTTACTCAGGACTTCAAACGAGTATATTTCTCTGATAGTTTTCAATTTATAATAGTGTATATATGCATGTTCTAGAATTGTATACTTGATTCCGACACAGTAATTTTACGGACTTGTACTACATGGATCCCGTCAGGAGATGTTATCCCCTACCGTGTTCAGTGGGTACTCGTGTACATGTATTTTATCGTGTATATTGGGTATTGATTTATATTTTGTGTTCACACACTGCTCGTGTTTAGTGTGCTTATTCGTGTACACCCGAGCGTATTCAGTGGTCATATTTGTGTTCGTAGCGTGTCGTGATTGGATCCATTGGTATTATTTGGGGATGAGAGAGTAGGAGTTGATTATGTAATCAAAACCCCATTGTTACATCGTGTACATTCTGGTTACATACCTCACTTGTAATCGTCTTACCTGATCATTTTTACTGAAATCAATCATATAATGAACTTGTATTCCGAGGCACATTAGTTAGATTGTAGTTATTTTATCATATTGCTGATATTCATATTGTTGTTCTATATTCTCATACATTACCTGTATATCTATTGTTCATTCATTCATATATTAGTGATCTTGTATTTTATTTCTATTATCTGTTTTATATGCTCGATTATGTTATTGAAACTGCTTTCAGAGGTATGTACTTTGCTCCAATCCTGACTGGAAATATTTTTCCAGATGATTGGCTTATAGAGCAGTGTCCCAGATTCTACGGGCCGCAGGACAATGTACCTTTAGAGGATACTCCTATAGACCAGGAGGACTTAGTTGCAGAGCCCGAGGAGGTCTAGTTATTGTGTTGGCTTGTATTAGACTATATTTGTGGAGATTCACAGTTTGTATTATTATTTCAGATTATGGATTATATCTTGTATCTTTTCTTCTCTATTTCATTCGTGCTTTATCTTCCTTAGTTGTTTTGTGATTGAGATTAGTTATATTTGTGAGATACCATATTGTTCCTCCGTTTGGAGTTGAGATGATTGACAGGTGCCATATTATATTGTTGAGATGTTAGATAGTTAGAAATAACCCAGACAACGTTCTACCGTCGATGCTGTGGCGTAGGCTGGGCGTAACCACGTACTCGTGCCCGAATATCTGGGTGTGGGTCATGACAAATTCTAACTGAAATATAATGTAGAATGTGCGTGGATTGATGAAAACGAGTATAGATGGGTGATTATAACCGAAATATGGTATAGAAGTGGCATAGATTTATGGAAACTAGTATTGAAATATGATTAATCAAATTAAGGTATCTAATGCTCGTATAATGGTAAAAACTAATATAAATAAGAGATTCTAACATGGTATAGACTATACGTAGAATGATGAAAATATATTTAGATCAGTGATTCTAACAAAAAAAGGGTATAAAGCAGACATGGAATGGTGAAAACGTGTATCGTTGGATGATTCTAACTGAAATATGATATATAATTAGCATAGAATGGTTAAAACAAATATAGATTGCGATTCTGACCAAAATATGATATAAAATAGACATAGATTGATAAAAACAAGTATAGATGGGTAATACTAACCAAAATTATGATATAGAATGAGCTTATAATGGTAAAAACAAGGTTAAATAGGTGATTCTAACCGAAATATGGAATTGAATGAACGTAGAATAATAAAAATGAGTATGGATGGTTGATTCTAACCAAAATATGTCATAAAACAAGTATAGAATAGTGAAAACAAGCATAGATGTGTGATTTTAACTGAAATTATGTGTAGAATAGGCATATAATGGTGAAAACGAGTATAAATGAGTGATTCGAACCAAAATATGGGATAATAAAATTGTAAAATGATAAAAATGAGTTTAAAATGGTGAAAGATATAAAATAGGGGTAGAATAGAATCGTGAATACGAGTATAGATGAGTGGTTCTAACTGAAATATGATGTTAGAGCGTGCGTAGTTTGGTAAAAATGAGTATAGATGGTTGATTCGAACCAAAATATAGGGTAAAGGTAGCGTAGACTTGGGGAAACGAGTATTGAAATATGATTAATCAAAATATGGTACAACTGCACATAAAATAGTGAAAACGAATATATATATGTCTAACTCTAACCGAAATATGGTATAGAATGAGCGTAGAATAATTAAAACATGTTTATATCGAAGATTCTAACCAAAATATGGTATAAAACAAACGTAGAATAATGAAAACAAGTATCGATGGATGATTCTAACTGATATATGATATAGAATGAGCATATAATGATTAAAATAAGTATCGATGAGTGATTCTAATCGAAATATGGTATAGAATAGGTATAGACTAATGAAAACGAGTATAGATGGGTGATTCTAACCAAAATTATTGTATGGAATGAGCTTAAAATAATGAAAACAAGGTTAAATAGGTGATTTTAACCGAAATATGGAATATAATGAACGTAGAATGATGAAAACGACTATGGATGGTTGATTCTAACCGAAATATGGTATAAAACAAGTATTAATTGGTGAAAATAAGCATAGATGTGTGTTTCTAACTGAAATTATAGTATAGAATGGCCGTAAAATGGTTAAAACGAGTATAGACGTGTGACCCTAACCGAAATATGGTTTAATATAATCATAGAATGATGAAAATATGTTTAGATTGGATTCAAATCGAAAGATGATATATAACAGGGGTAGAATCATGAATACGAACACAAATGAGTGATTCAAACCAAAATATGATGTAGAATATGTGTGGATTGGTGAAAACGAGTATAGATGGGTAATTCTAACCGAAATATGGTGTAAAAGTGGCATAGGTTTGTGGTAACGAGTACTAAAATATGATTAATCAAAATAACGTATCTAATGCTCACAGAATAGTGAAAACTAGTATAAATTAGAGATTCTAACATGGTATAGACCAAGCATAGAATAATAAAAACGTGTTTAGATCGATGATTCTAATCAAACAAGGGTATAAAACAGAAGTAGAATGGTGAAAACGAGTTTCGATGGGCGATTCTAACTGAAATATGATATAGAATGAGCGTAAAATAATCAAAAAAAGTATCGATGGATGATTCTAACAAAAATATGGTATAAAATGGACATAGATTAATGAAAACGAGTATAGATGGATGATACTAAGCAAAATTATGGTATATAATGAGCTAAAATTGGTGAAAACAAGGTTAAATAAGTGAATCTAACAAGAATATAAAATATAATGAACGTAGGATGATGAAAACGAATATGGATTAGTGCTTTTAATCGAAATATGATATAAAATAAGTGTAGAATGGTGGAATAGAGCATATATGTGTGATTCTAACAAAAATTATGATGTAGAATAAAAGTAGAATGGTGAAAACGAGCATAAATGAGTGATTCGAACCAAAATAATGGATAATAAAATAGTAGAATGATAAAAACGAGTTTAGATTATTATTGATTCAAATCAAAAGATGTAAAACTGGGGTAGAATCGTGAATACGAGTATAGATGAGTGGTTCTAACCGAAATATGATGTAGAGTGTGCGTAGATTGGTAAAAATGACTATAAATGTGTGATTCTAAACGAAATATGGTATAAAAGTGGCATAGACTCAATAAGTATTGTAATATGATTAATCAAAATATGGTATCAACTGCTCGAAGAATAGTAAAAATGAGTATAGATGTGTGACTCTAACCGAAATATGATATAGAATGAGCGTAGAATAATAAAAATATTTTTAGATCGGTGATTCTAACCAAAATATGGTATAAAATAAACGTAGAATGGTGAAAACGAGTATGATGGGTGATTCTAACTAATATATGATATAGAATGAGTGTAGAATGATTAAAACGAGTATCGATGGGTAATTCTAACCAAAATATGGTATAGAATAGGCATTGACTGAAAAAAGGGAGTATAGATGGGTGATTCTAACCGAAATTATGGTACAGAATGTGCTTAGAATGGTGAAAACAAGGTTAAATAGGTGATTCTAACCGAAATTTGGAATAGAAGGAACATAGAATAATGAAAACGAGTATAGATAGGTGATTCTAACAGAAATATAGTATAAAACAAGTATAGAGTGGTAAAATCGAGTATAGATGTGTGACTCTATCCGAAATATGGTATATAATGAGCGTAGAATAATGAAAACATGTTTAGATCGACGATTCTAACCAAAATATTATATAAAACAAACGTAGAATGGTGAAAATGAGTATCAATGGGTGTTCTAGCTGATATATATGATATATAATAAGCATAGAATAATTAAAACGAGTATCGATGGATGATTCTAAAATATGTTTTAGAATAGGAATGGATTGATGAAAACGAGTATGGAATGATGATTCTAACCAAAATTATGGTATATAATGAGCTTAGAATGGTGAAAACAAGATTAAATAGGTGATTTTAACCGAAATATAGAATAGAATGAACGTAAAATGATAAAAACGAGTATACTTGGATGATTTTAACCGAAATATGGTATAAAATAACTATAAAATGATAAAAACAAGCATAGATATGTAATTCTAACTAAAATTATGGGGTAGAATGGTCACAGAATGGTAAAAATGAGTATATACGTGTGATCCTCACCGAAATATGGTATAATATAATCGTAGGCTGTTGAAAACATTTTTAGATCGCTGATTCAAATTAAAAGATGGTAAATAATACGGGTATAGTTGTGAATACGAATATAGATGAGTGATTGTAACCGAAATATGATGTAGAACAAACGTGGATTGGTAAAAACGAGTATAGATGGGTGATTCTAACTGAAATATGGTATAAAAGTGGCGCAGATTTGTGGAAACGAGTACTATAATGTGATTAATCAAAAGAAGGTATCTAATGCAAGTAGAATGGTAAAAAAGTTATAAATTAGAGATTCTAACATGGTATAGACCAAGCATAGAATAATGAAAACGTGTTTAGATAGGTGATTCTAACAAAAAAGGGTATAAAACAGACGTAAAATGGTGAAAATGAGTATCAATGGGTGATTCTAACTGAAATATGATATAGAGTGAGCGTAGAATGATCAAAACAAGTATCGATAGGTGATTATAACCGAAATATGGTATGGAATATGCACAGATTGATGAAAATGAGTATAGACGGGTGATTCTAATAGAAAATTATGGTATAAAATAAGCTTAAATTGGTAAAAAAATAAGATTAAATAGGTGATTCAAACCGAAATATGGAATATAAAAAATGTAGAATGATAGAAACGAGTATGGATGGGTGATTCTAACCGAAATATTGTATAAAATACGTATAAAATGGTGGAAACAAGCATAGATGTGTGACTCTAATAAAAAATATGGTGTATAATGGAAGTAGAATAATGAAAATGAGCATAAATGAGTGATTCGAACAAAAAAATGGAATATAAAATTATAGAATGATGAAAACGAGTTTAGATCGTTGATTCAAATTGAAAGATGTAAAACATGGGTAGAATCATGAATACTAGTATAGATGAGTGGTTCTTACCAAAATATGATGTAGAGTATGCGTAGATTGGTAAAAACGAGTATAGATGGGTGATTCTAAACGAAATATGGTATAAAAGTGGCGTAGACTTGTGAAAAAGAGTATTAAAATGTGATTAATCAAAATATGGTATCAACTGCTCAAACAATAGTGAAAACGAGTATAGATAGTGACTCTAACCGAAATATAGTATAGATAGAATAATGGAAATATGTTTAGATCGACGATTCGAACTAAAATATGATATAAAACAAACGTAGAATAGTAAAAACGAGTATCGATGGGTGAATCTAATTGATATATGACATAGAATAAGCGTAGAATGATTAAAATGAGTATCGATGGTTGATTCTAATCAAAATATGGTATAAAATAGGCATAGATTGATGAAAATGAGTATAAATGGATGATTTTAACCAAAATTATGGTATAGAATGAGCTTAGAATGGTGAAAACAAGGTTAAATAGGTGATTCTAACCAAAATATGGAATAAAATGAATATAGAATAATAAAAACATGTATGGATAGGTGATTTTAACCGAATATGGCATAAAACAAGTATAGAATGGTGAAAATAAGCATAGATATGTGATTTTGTAAACTCCCTGATTTTTTCAAGAATTTTTAAATTTGGATTTTTCACAATTTTCTGGAATTTTCTGGAATTTTTCTGTAATTAAATTCAGGGTTTTAATTATTTAATGATTTTTAATTAATAATAAAATATATTAAAATATTATGTAAATAATATTTTATGGTGTAAAATGAATAACTGGACTTAGGGTAATTTTTCTGGAATTTATTGGACCCCAAAAATATTTTTAAAAGCCCTAAAACAATTTTTAAAATTTTAAAATAAATAAATCCAAACGAACCGGGTTGAACCGGGTTCAAACCGGCCTGAACCGGGCTGAACCCGGTCCAACCGAACCGGACCGGTCCGACCGGCCTAGCGGGTTGGATCCGCCCGACTGAACCCGACCCGCCCGTGCCCGAACCCGCACCCCCATGACCCAGCCCAGCTGCCCGCAACCGCCGCTCCGCCTGCACTTTCCGCTGCCCCGCCCGGCCATGCGCCGCTCAGCCCGGCCATGCACCCCCGCGACCTCTGCCCGCCATGCCACGTCGCCGCCTTGCCCAGCCCGCCGCTGCCCTATAAAACCCTCGCTCCCCTCCGGCCAGTTCACCCCCACCAACTCCTCGCCTAGCCGCTCCGCCCGACGCCGCCACCGCCTCGCCGTGCCCAGCCCCGCGTCGCCCAGCCGCCTCCGTCCCTCCGGCGGCCTCCCCGACAGCACCCAGTAACAGCAGCAGCGGCCGCAGCAGCGCCCCCAGCCGCCTGCCGCACGCCGCCGCCTCCGGCCAGCGCCGCCCCAGCACCCTCCGGGCCGCCTCAGGCTGCAGCGCCGCCCCTCCACCGCCTCCTCCGGTCGACCGTCCCAAACCCTAACCCTAGGTTTTCGTGTCGTGTCGGACACGTGTCGGACACAGAAATTTCGAGTTTTTTGAACCCTGTTCAGGTACGCGTATCTCCCTGCTCGTTTATCCGATTTCGATTCCGTCAGTTGCGTCACGAACCCTGCGTGACCCTCTCGGTGCCCGTGCAACCCGCTCGGTGTATCGCGTCCTGTGGCGATCGCGAACCGTGATCCAAAAACAGGAAAAATAATGCCCTGATTCACCCCGGAACTGGGTACGCCCCGCCAAACGGGACAACCTGGTCGGGTGCGGTCTTTACTGATACGTTCGTGTCATTGATACGGACGTGTGGGATCTCGCAGAAGTCGATTCGGGTGTGCGTGCACAACGGAATCAACGCGTATTCGCGGACACCGTCCCGTATCCGCCCTTTCTGGAACGTGCCCTAACTTTGTGTACACACGTCGAATTGAAACGAAACTTGCGCCATCGGACTCATAGCGATACGCTGGTCCTGTGACCCAAGTTTGGTTCGATTCTGAGAATGTTGACAAAATTGCGTGTCGTGGGCCCCGTAGGCTCCACTCGACGGGCGATTTTGTGATCGGCTCATCGGAATCCAATTCTGGAAGTTCTGTTGGGTTCGTATCATCGTTCCTGACCTGTTGACACTAAGTTTGACGAATTTGGAGACCTTTGACCCTGACCTGTTGACACTAAGTTTGACGAATTTGGAGACCTTTGACCCTGACACATTTTTCGGTGCAAAGCGGGCCCACATGCGGACCCCGTTTTGACCCGAAATGGTCATTTCTGCCCTTGTCTCCAGATTGGACTCAAGGACAGGCGTTTCTAGCTAATTGATATTTTTTGGATCTTATGGTGATGTTTATTTCAGCAACCGGAGTACCGCCTGCCAATCCAGCTGAAGTCAGAGCTACAGTTGGAGCCAGAACCACAGGCAAGTGTACCTTGCCAAACCCTGCAGCTTGCTACTTATTTCCTTGGCTTAATTTTGCATCAGTGGGCAAGTAGAGCTTGTCAACTCGCAGTGATTCCTGTTATAGTATTTTACTTGAGTTTCTTGTAGATTTCATATATAAACTTGTTTAACTATTCAACCCAGGACCGAGTGACTTTACTTAGCGTCCGATTCATAGTCGGGTGCCAACCCCGTACGCGAAGTTGTGTAACGTCACATAGACATGGATACTGAGACCCAATATTTCTCGTACTTGTCTTATCAAGTACATCATAACCCAGGACACTTGACACTATTTATAGACAGGATCTTCCTGAGATATTCGTGGTGATTCTGTATTAGATACAGGACTTGACAGAGATATTGTATTTAAATATACTATATGACTTGTTGCATTAGCTATGATCCCGCTTGACATGGACATGAGACGTTATGGTCATGATATGCGAGGTTACATTGGGTGGGGAGAGACACACAGGCTACAAGTTGATTATATTATGCCGGCGTCGTAGTCTCCCATTGTGAGCTAGACAACCACATGATATCACTGCTATCGGCTCCCCGACACAGAGCTTGTAGTAGTTTCAGCCTGAGTTCTAGTGATGCTCTCAACTTGCATATCACATAGCTGGTTACATAGTTTACCCTATTGTTTCATTTATTTCCTGCACTGCATGATTATGGCTTGAGCTTTCTTGTACGTTGCTATGTCCCCTGAGGACCTGGATCCGGATTATGTCCCCAGGTATAGCCGAAGAGATCCATCCAGAGATACACCGTACAGGAGCACTTCCAGGAGCTGTACCAGGACCTGAGGACGAGATCGCACCAGAGGACTTCTCCTGAGCATTGGCTGTATATAGTCAGTGATTTCTGTTTCTATTTCCAGTTCATTTATTTCCTGTCTATTTGCATTCGATGTACCAGACATATTCTCGGATTGTTCCCCGAGACACTTATTTGAGATTTGTTTATTTATTCTATTGCATTTATTCTGGCATTTAATCTGTGATTATCTGTTGTGGATGAGATTAGAATAGTCTGTGACTTGTATCATTGGTTCTATTTCCTGTTAGACTACAGCTTAAGCATGTCCTGATGGATCCATTAAATTGGGTTGTCCATCGGTGCGTGCTGCTGGCCATTGCCACGTGTCCAGACCCTCGGTATTTTGGGACTAGGGCGTGACATGGTTTTTGTGATGGCCCATGCAGGTCTACGACTAAATTGTTCGGTTTCAACTTAGGGACCGAACAGGCCTGCAATAAGATAGGATAAGTTTTAGGATCTCATCCACTTGCTTGAAACGTTCTTGATATCTATATCGAATTCGAATTAATTTCTTGACTTGCATCCTGCCTTGATTCCTGTACACCTCTTATTGTTTATTTTGGTTGCAGGGTTATGGATTCACGAGCGAACGATGAGACTCCCCTAGAATCACCACGAGATGCTGTGGTAACCAACGAAGATGAAGTAACACTAGTGGATGGAGGACAATCAGCTCAACAACATGCCTCGAGAGTCCAGCACGATGACATTCCACCATCGACGCAATTTACTCCACCAATGTCCGTAATTCCACCAGGGTAGGCCATGGGCGGACAACAGATGTTTCAAATGATCTATGCAATAACGCAAGCTCAACAAGAGGCTTTCAGTCGTAGCCTAGTAACCGCACTAGAGCAGGCATACCTTCTCAGGCAAAGAAGAGCCCACAGAAGTTCATGAATGGCTCACCAATACTCAACATCAATTAGAAGCAGCTGAGCTTCCAAGGGAACGTTGGATGACTGCCTTCAGAATGCAATTGACGGACAATGCTCATCACTGGTGGCTATCAGAGGAGACACGGCTCAGACCAGACCGAGTCACTTGGGAAGAGTTCTCTAGACTCTTTCAGGAGATGTACATTCCAGCTATCGCTCGATCAGAACTTTGGGACAAGTTCAATCACCTCACTCAGGATGCTAAGATGGTGGAAGAGTACAACGCTGAGTTCATTCGTCTAAGTCGCTTCGCCCCAACATTGATCCCGACAGAAGAAGAGAAGGCTGAGAAATTCTTCGACGGACTAAACATTGAGCTACAGAAACTAATTGGATCCGTTGCACCTACTTCGTACTCAGACGTCCTTGCTGCAGCGCGACGCATGGAGCACGTCATCAGGAGAGAGACCAGTCTGAAGCGGCCATCCACATCAGCACCAGCCGGAATACCACAAAAAGAAGTTACAAAAAGACCTCACATACACCAGCCACCAGAAGCATCTCCACAGGCAATACCTGTCTGTCCATATTGTCACAGGCGAGGTCATATAGAGAATAAGTGCAGACGAAAAATGAGATTATGTTTAGCTTGCGGATCCAGTCAATATTTAGTGAAGCAATGCCCTGAGCGTCGAGACGGAGCACCAATGGTTAACCAGCAAGCGTTACCAATACCGAGGCTAGCCTATACAGCATTGGGAGCACCACAAACGAAAGTTCAAGAAGTCTTACCACCAGCTCCAGGAGGGTATCAGCCGATGCCACCCTTGATACCCCAGGCACTACTCTTCCAGCAGGCTCAGCAGCAGAAGAATCGACTGCAAGGACGCGAGCAAGCCCTGACGATGACCGTGGAGAACGCACAGACTCGTGGAGTAGCTAATGCGCGTAAGTGATTCGTAGATGCCATTTCTAGTATTGTTTAGCTCGTGCCTATTGGTTCGTGACCTCAGCCCCAACCTAGTAATTTGCAACTTGTTAATAATAACCTGGTTTTTTAAAATTATAGTTTCCTTGCTTAAACTAGATTTTTTTTCTCTGGAAAGTGCATAACTTCCATTCTTAGGGAAACGGTATTTACCTAAGTATCTTGTGATGTGTTCCGAACGATACTTGCAACCGTGTCATCTCTGCTGACCGGTTATTCTTTGATTGCGAGGACACAATCCTCTTAAGGGAGATAGATTATAAACCCCCTGATTTTTTCAAAAAATTTTAAATTTGGATTTTTTACAATTTTTTGAAATTTTCTGGGAATTTTTTGTAATTAAATTCAGGGTTTTAATTATTTAATAATTTTTAATTGATAATAAAATATATTAAAATATTATGTAAATAATATTTTATGGTATAAAATGAAAAATTGGACTTAGGATAATTTTTTTGGAATTTATTGGACCCCGAAAATATTTTTAAAGCCCTAAAACAATTTTTAAAATTTTAAAATAAATAAACCCAAACGAACCGGGTTGAACCGGGTTCAAACCGGCCTGAACCGGGCTGAACCCGGTCCAACCGAATCGGACCGGTCCGGCCGGCCTATCGGGTCGGGTCGGATCCGCCTGACTGAACCCGACCTGCCCGTGCCCGAACCCGCACCCCCACGACCCAGCCCAGCTGCCAGCAACCGCCGCTCCGCCCGCACTTTCTGCCGCCCCGCCCGGCCACGCGCCGTTCAGCCCGGCCACGCACCCCCGCGACCTCCGCCCGCCATGCCACTTCGCCGCCTTACCCGGCCCGCCGCTGCCCTATAAAACCCTCGCTCCCCTCCGGCCAGTTCACCCCCACCAACTCCTCGCCTAGCCGCTCCATCCGATGCCGCCACCGCCTTGTCGTGCCCAGCCCGATGCCGCCACCTCCTCGCCGTGACCAGCCCCGCGTCGCCCAGCCGCCTCCGCCCCTCCGACGGCCTCCCCGACAGCACCCAGCAACAGCAGCAGCGGCCGCAGCAGCGCCCCCAGCCGCCTGCCGTACGCCGCCGCCTCCGGCCAGCGCCGCCAGCGCCGCCCCAGCACCCTCCGAGCCGTCTCAGGCCGCACCGCCGCCCCTCCGCCGTCGCCTCCGGCCGACCGTGCCAAACCCTAACCCTAGATTTTCGTGTCGTGTCGGACACATGTCGGACACGGAAATTTCGAGTTTTTTGAACCCTGTTCAGGTACGCGTATCTCCCTGCTCGTTTATCCGATTTCGATTCTGTCAGTTGCGTCGCGAACCCTGCGTGACCCTCTCGGTGTCCGTGCAACCCGCTCGGTGTATCGCGTCCTGTGGCGATCGCGAACATCGATCCAAAAACAGGAAAAATAATGCCCTGATTCACCCCGGAACTGGGTACGCCCCGCCAAACGGGACGACTTGGTCGCGTGCGGTCTTCACTGATACGTGCGTGTCGTTGATACGGACGTGTGGGATCTCGCAAAAGTCGATTCGGGTGTGCGTGCACAACGGAATCAACGCGTATCCGCGGACACCGTCCCGTATCCGCCCTTTCTGGAACGTGTCCTAACTTTGTGTACATACGTCGGATTGAAACGAAACTTGCGCCATTGGACTCGTAGCGATACGCTGGTCCTGTGACCCAAGTTTGGTTCGATTCTGAGAATGTTGACGAAATCGCGTGTCGTGGGCCCCACAGGCTCCATTCGACGGGCGATTTTGTGATCGGCTCATCGGAATCCAATTCTGGAAGTTCTGTTGGGTTCGTATCATCGCTCCTGACCTGTTGACACTAAGTTTGACGAATTTGGAGACCTTTGACCCTGACACATTTTTTGGTGCAAAGTGGGCCCACATGCGGACCCCGTTTTGACCCGAAATGGTCATTTCTACCCTTGTCTCCAGATTGGACTCAAGGACAGGCGTTTCTAGCTGATTGATATTTTCTGGATCTGATGGTAATATTTATTTCAGCAACCAGAGTACCGCCTGCCAATCCAGCTGAAGTTAGAGCTACAGTTGGAGCCAGAACCACAGACAAGTGTACCTTGCCAAACCCTGCAGCTTGCTACTTATTTTCTTGTCTTAATTTTGCATCAGTGGGCAAGTAGAGCTTGTCAACTCGCAGTAATTCCTATTATAGTATTTTACTTGAGTTTTTTGTAGATTTCATATATAAACTTGTTTAACTGTTCAACCCAGGACCGAGTGACTTTACTTAGCGTCCGATTCATAGTCGGGTGCCAACCCCGTACGCGGAGTTGTGTAACGTCACATAGACATGGATACCGAGACCCGATATTTCTTGTACTTGTCTTATCAAGTACATCATAACCCAGGACACTTGACACTATTCATGGACAGGATCTTCCTGAGATATTCGTGGTGATTCTGTATAGGATACAGGACTTGACAGAGATATTGTATTTAAAGATACTATATGACTTGTTGCATTAGCTATGATCCCGCTTGACATGGACATGAGACGTTATGGTCATGATATGCGTGGTTACATTGGGTGGGGAGAGACACACAGGCTACAGGTTGATTATATTATGTCGGCGTCGTAGTCTCCCATTGTGAGCTAGACAACCACATGATATCACTGCTACCGGCTCCCCGACACAGAGCTTGTAGTAGTTTCAGCCTGAGTTCTAGTGATGCTCTCAACTTGCATATCATATAGCTGGTTACATAGTTTACCCTATTGT
Source organism: Iris macrosiphon (assembly GCA_036927795.1). NCBI lineage: Eukaryota > Viridiplantae > Streptophyta > Magnoliopsida > Asparagales > Iridaceae > Iris > Iris macrosiphon. The sequence goes on along the minus strand of JAYESA010000002.1, from coordinate 77,877,196 downwards.
TTTATTTATTTTCTGCACTGCATGATTATGGCTTGAGCTTTCTTGTACCTTGCTATGTCCCCTGAGGACCTGGATCCGGATTATGTCCCCAGGTATAGCCGAAGAGATCCATCCAGAGATACACCGTACAGGAGCACTTCCAGGAGCTGTACCAGGACCTGAGGACGAGATCGCACCAGAGGACTTCTCCTGAGCATTGGCTGTATATAGTCAGTGATTTCTGTTTCTGTTTCTATTTCCAGTTCATTTATTTCCTGTCTATTTGCATTCGATGTACTAGACATATTCTCGGATTGTTCTCCGAGACACTTATTTGAGATTTGCTTATTTATTCTATTATATTTATTCTGGCATTTAATCTGTGATTATCTGTTGTGGATGAGATTAGAATAGTCTGTGACCTGTATCATTGGTTCTATTTCCTGTTAGACTACAGCTTAAGCATGCCCTAATGGATCCATTAAATTGGGTTGTCCATCGGTGCGTGCTGCTAGCCATTGCCACGTGTCCAGACCTTCGGCATTTTGGGACTGGGGCGTAACATGGTTTTAACTAAAATTATGCTGTAAAATAGGCATATAATAGTAAAAACGAATATAAATGAGTGATTCGAACCAAAATATGAGATAATAAAATTATAGAATGATAAAAATTAGTTTAGATCATTGATTCAAATTGAAAGATGTAAAACAGGGGTAGAATCGAGAATACGAGTATAGATGAGTCGTTCTAACCGAAATATGATGTAGAGTGTGTGTAGATTGATAAAAATGAGTATAGATGGGTTATTCTAACCTAAATATGGTATAAAAATGGCGTAGACTTTTGGAAACGAGTATTAAAATATGACCAATCAAAATATGGTATCAACTGCTCATGGAATAGTGAAAATGAGTATAGATGTATGACTCTAACTGAAATATGGTATAAAATGAGCATAAAATAAGAAAAATATGTTTAGATCGGTAATTTTAACCAAAATATGGTATAAAACAAACGTATAATAGTGAAAACGAGTATCGATGGGTGATTATAATAGATATATGATAGAGAACGAGCGTAGAATGATTAAAATGAGTATCAATTAGTAATTCTAACCGAAATATGGTATAGAATAGACATGGATTAATGAAATTGAGTATAGATGGTTGATTCTAACCAAAATTATGATATAAAATGAGCTTAGAATGGTGAGAACAAGGTTAAATAGGTGACTCTAACAAAAATATAAAATAGAATGAACGTAAAATAATAAAAACTAGTATGAATGGATGATTCTAACCAAAATATGCTATAAAACAAGTATAGAATAGTAAACACGAGCATATATTTGTAATTATGACTGAAATTATGGTGTAGAATGGTCGTAGAATGGTGAAAATGAGTATAAACGTATGATCCTCACCGAAATATGGTATAATATAATCGTAGAATGATTAAAGCGTGTTTAGATCATAGATTCAAATCGAAAGATGGTATATAACGGGGGTAGATTCGTGAATACAAATATAGATAAGTGATTCTACCCGAAATATTATGTAGAATGTGCGTGGATTGGTGAAAACGAGTATAGACGGGTGATTCTAACTGAAATATGGTGTAAAAGTGGTATAAATTTGTGGAAATGAGTACTAAAATATGATTAATCAAAATAAGGTATCTAATGCTCGAAGAATGTTTAAACGAGTATAAATTAGAGATTCTAACATGGTATAGACCAATCATAAAATGATGGAAACATGTTTAAATCGGTGATTCTAACAAAAAAGGGTATAAAACAGACGTAGAATGGTGAAAACGAATATCGATGGGTGATTCAAACTGAAATATGATATAGAATGAGTGTAGAATGATCAAAACAAGTATCGATAGGTAATTCTAGCCAAAATATTGTATGAAATAGACACGGATTGATGAAAACGAGTATCGATAGATGATTCTAAGCAAAATCATGGTTTAGAATGAGCTTAAATTGGTAAAAACATGATTAAATAGGTGATTCTAACCGAAATATAAAATAATATGAATGTATAATGATAAAAACGAGTATGGATGGATGATTCTGTCAGAAATATAGTATAAAACAAGTACAGAATAGTAAAAATGAGCATATAGAGATTCTAACGAAAACTATGGTGTAGAAAGAAAGTAGAATGGTGAAAAAGAGCATAAATGAGTGATTCGAACCAAAATATGGGATAATAAAATCGTAGAATGATAAAAACAAGTATAAATCGTTGATTCAAATTGAAAGATGTAAAACAGGGGTAGAATCGTAAATACGGGTATATATGTGTGACTCTAACCACAATATGATGTAGAGTATGCATAGATTGGTAAAAACGAGTATAGATGGGTGATTCTATATGAAATATGGTGTAAAAGTGGTGTAGACTTGTGGAAACGAGTATTGAAATATGATTAATCAAAATATGGTATCAACTGCTCGAAGAATGGTAAAAACGAGTATAGATGTGTGTGACACTAACCAAAATATGGTATAGAATGAGCGTAGAATAATGAAAACATATTTAGATCAGCGATTCTAACCAAAATATGGTATAAAACAAATATTGAATGGAGAAAACGAGTATCGATGGGTGAATCTAACTGATATATGATATAAAATAAGCATAGAATGATTAAAACAAGTATCAATGGATGATTCTAACCGAAATATAGTATATAATAGAAATATATTGATAAAAATAAGTATAGATGGGTTATTCTAACCAAAATTATGGTATAGAATGAGCTTATAATGATAAAAATAAGGTTAAATAGGTAATTCTAACCAACATATAGAATATAATGAACGTAGAATGATGAAAATGAGTATGAAAGAGTGATTCTAATGAAATATGACATAAAACAAGTATAAAATGGTGAAAATAAGCATAGATGTGTGATTCTGACTGAAATTATGGTATAGAATGGACGTAGAATAGTGAAACGAGTATAAATAAGTGATTCGAACCAAAATATGAGATAATAAAATCGTAGAATGATGAAAATGAGTTTAGATCGTTGATTCAAATCGAAAGATGTAAAACAAGGGTAGAATCGGGAATACGAGTATAGATGAGTAGTTCTAACAAAAATATGATGAAGAGTGTGCGTAGATTGGTGAAAATGAGTATAGATGGGTTATTCTAACCAAAATATTGTGTACAAAGTGGCGTAGACTTGGGAAAACGAGTTTTAAAATATGATTAATCGAAATACGATATCAACGACTCATAGAATGGTAAAAACGAGTATAGATGTATGACTCTAACCGAAATATGGTATAGAATGAGCGTAGAATAATGAAAACATGTTTAGATCGATAATTCTAACAAAAATATGTTATAAAACAAACATAAAATAGTAAAAATGAGTATCGATGGGTGATTCTAACTAATATATGATATAGAATGAGCGTAGAATGATTAAAACGAGTATCGATGGATAATTCTAACCAAAATATGGTATATAATAGGCATGGATTAATGAACAAGAGTATAAATGGGTGATTCTAACCAAAATTATGGTATAGAATGAGCTTATAATGGTGAAAACAAGGTTAAATAGGTTATTCTAACAAAAATATGGAATATGATGAACATAGAATGATGTAAACGAGTATAGATAAGTGATTATAACAAAAATATAGTATAAAACAAGTATATAATAGTGAAAACTAGCATAGGTGTGTAATTCTAACTGAAATTATGGTGTAGAATGGCAGTAAAATGGTGAAAACGAGTATAGACATATGATCCTCACCAAAATATTGTATAATATAATCATATAATGATGAAAACGTGTCACGACCCGCACCCGGTGTAAGGGTACTAGTCGAAAACAACGCCCAGCCTACGCCGCATAATCGGCGGTAGAACGCTGTCTAGATAATCTATCTAACAATATAATGAACCACCAATAATGATAGTATACTCAATCACAGAACTAAGATAAAAATGAGCACGAATCAGATAAAGAATAGAATAGTCACAATACAACTCATGAGTCTAAAATAATACATCAATGAGTCTGAAGAAATACAGAAATAAGCTGGAGACAAATCCAGTACAAAAGAATACTACGAGGCTACAACTCCAGGGTCAACTGTCTCAGTTGGGATAAGTCTCTCTTGAGCCAGGGTCTTAGAATCTAAACCCACAACATCCTGGGGTCCATAATAGGTAGGGTACCACTTCTCAGTGTCATCTAGAAAAATATATCCAGTCAAGAAAGGAGCAGAGTACATCTCTAACAGCAGTTCTTATTAATGATAAAAACTATGTAACAGTAAATAGCTGTGGATAAATAAGATGCACAATAGATACAAGAGATATATATACAATAAGGAAATACTGGAAATAAATACAATAATGAACAATATGCCAATGAAACAATAATACTAATGACTAAGTGTGTGAGTACTAGCTTAACATGTGATCGGCTTGGGCAAGATGCAATGCGGCCGGCTAATCATACGTGCGGTGCATGATCAACACTATTCAGTAATCAGTACTTTATTCAATAGGGATATTGATCACATATCTATACTAATACTCCCCACCCCCGACTGGTATAATAGATCCAACCACGGTATGTTATGGCACGAGATTCCCCAAAAAGAGAGCGACTCTTCCCGAGAATCGGTGTCTGTACATGTACAAGATAACCAATAAAATAATACTTGTACCATATACACCATATACCAAGAAATAACATCTCATGACGAGATCCGGATATACCAATCCGTGTAACCATAGTGTCAAGAGAACATGGATATCTACACTAGATACAGTGAACATAGAGGATATCATAAATGAGAAACTATCAGAGAATGTACTCGCCTGAAGTCCAATGAACAGTCTCACAGATGTCTGACTCGGTGTCTCGAAGACCTAGATATGGAATACAACATCAATACAAGGTCCCAAAAAGAGAACAAGTTAAACTAGTCAACTTCTAGGTCAATAAGTCAATTCTAAGTCAAAAGTCAACTATGGTCAACTCTAAAGTCAACTAAAGTCAACTATGGTCAACTATGGTCAACCCAAGGTCAACTATCTATTTCTAGGTTGTACAAGTCTAGCACCAAAATCTTGGATCAAAATACTAAGATCTAAGTCATAGGAACCACAATCTAAATATTAGGGTACCGTATCTTCGGATACGTGAATCCAAGGTAAACCTCACAATACCTATATATCAATCAATAAAGTATATAGTATAGAATATTAAATACAACAATTAGGAATCATGGTTTTGAACCAACTTGGTATCCACACAAAGTAATGCTCAAGATACATAGATATAGTATTTACCCTTATATATATAAACCAATATATTATACAATTAAAATTATAACAATACTAGTATTATATCTCACAATAAATACATATATATATACATATATATATATATATATATATATATATATATATATATATATATATATATATACATATATATATAATATATAAAATATAAACTAAAACTGCCTAACTGTCACTGAAAACAATGTGTTAAAACACTGATTTTCAATAAACAGACCCTATAGTGACAGTTCCAACTGTCACTGCAAAACCGTCGCCAAAAACCGCTGTATAAAAACCCACTGTCACTAAATTGGTGACAGTTAACAACTGTTACAGAAAACCTTCGCTGCTGCTGTCGCTTATTTTTGCCCGCTGCATTAATGACAGAACTGTCATTAAATGCCCTAATAACTGCTACAACGGCTGCTCCTTTAATGACAGTATTTGTCATTAAATGCTGCAGTCGCAAAAGCTAAATAATATATATATATATATATATATTAATATATAACTATATAAATCAAAATATATATATATAAAACAAATAAATAATATATACTTATATATACATAATCCTATACATATAAATAAATAATAATAGCTACAATACACATTCCATGCACTAATGTACATATTTTAACATGGTTAAATGCACACATAAAAATACATTTATTTATATATAATTAATTATATAATAAGTATAATTAATATAATTACTCATTTAAACACATAAATATATTTTATAAAACATTTATATATAATTTATTTTATTAACATAAGTTGTAACATATATAAATGCATGTAAGGAAAGCTACATATATATTTATACATTGTATTAGTACACATAAAAATACATAGATCTATGCTACAATAAATATCATAATACTTACACTAAAATAAATATATAACATATATATATTTACTAATTATAATTCAAGAATTAAAGCACAAATAATTAGATCTACACATAAACACACAAAATGGAGAGTATCACACCGTATCCCACTAGATCTAGGATACGCATGCGACACGAGTCCAACACACAACAAATTGTACCCCGAAGGACACAAATAAGTCACAAATATTATTTATGAACAAATCAAAGTGTCAAATATAGATCTATGTGTCCGTGTCAAAATACGACATGTACAAAGTCCCGTGTCGAAGGAAAAACCCCCAAAACGACATTATTACCAAATTGTTGGGATACGACCTACACGTACCCAATTGTGGACACGACACTAGCCCCAAACACATAAGCACATGCCCAATTAATCTATAGGATCAATTGGCACACACAACAAAATGTCAATTCAGAATTCCCACAAAATTGACACAAAAAGTACCATAACTTTCTCCATGGGTCTCCTATGAACACAAAACCAAGTCCTATGGGTAGTACATACATATGGGTTGATTTTACATGATTAAATCTCAAATTTAGAAGCTATTTTAAGGGAAAAACTGAATTATACCTATTGGGAGATGGATTCCCAATGAAACCTCCAATTGAGATGAAATTACTTCCAAATTGTAGATCCTTGCTCCTCTTTGTAGATCCTTACTTCCTCCTTCTAGATCCTTGCTTCTCCACTTTCTAATGGTGAATTGGGAAGGAATTGGAATGAATTTGGTAGAAAAATGGAATGGGAATGAAAGGAATTTGGTAGTGGGAAATTCTAGATCTAGATTTGGAATAAAAATGAGAGAAGAGAGAATTTTCCCCCTCTTTTAATAGGTCGGCCCCTACCCCTTCCTCAAGCAATTATAAAATGTTCAATATACCCCTTGGGGCCTCTCATGAAGAAATAATTAATGAAGGAAGCTTCTAGTCTAATAATTTAATTAATTTAATCCATCTCCTTAACAATGGGCTTTCTAAATGGGCCAAGTCTAACTAATTAATTCATGTTGGTCCATGGGTCCAAACTAAACTAGTTGGGTCCACTAAAACAAGTCCAAAATAATTAAATAACATCTAACAACAATTAAATAATACGACAAATAATTATTTACCATGCACAATATTTAATTAAATAGGAAAAGACTAAAATATCCTTTCCTAGAAAATATGGTAGTGACAAGTCTACCCTCCTTAAAATAATTTCGTCCTCAAAATTCAAATATAAAAACTACCCCAGAAAATTACAGAACAGAACTAAAGAATCACAATTAACTATGAAAGAACATAATAATGAACAGAACATAACTAGAAAATAACATACCTCAAGGTACAAACAAATATGGATAACGCTCTCGTATTTCATCCTCTCTCTCCCAGGTAGACTCCCCCAGAGAGTAATGCCTCCATGCGACGCGCACCAAAGGAATAGTCTGGTTCCTCAGTACCTTCTCTCTCTGATCCAGAATCTCAACTGGCTGCTCTGGATAGCTAAGAGTAGGGCCCACCTCTATCTCCGAGTGATCCAATACATGACTAGGATCTGCCACGTATCGTCTCAACTGCGACATATAAAACACGTTGTGCACTCCCTCCAATGCAGGTGGCAAGTCTAGTCTATAAGCAACTGCACCGACCCTCTCTAGAATAGTGAAAGGTCCGATGAATCGCGGACTAAGCTTTCTGCCTCCACCGAAGCGAATCATGTCTCGTGTCGGAGAAATCCTCAGAAATACCAAACTACCCACCTATAACAAAATACTATCTTAAGAACTTAATCTATAACAAACAAGAACAAGCACAAACAAAATCTAAACTATACCTCAAACTCCAAAGGTCTCCGATGGCTATCGGCCCAATGCCGATGTCTGTCCTGTGCCACTCGAAGTCTGTCTCTGATCAACTGAACCTTTTCTGCTGCATCCACAACCATCTCTGGCCCAAGCAAAACTCTTTCTCCAATATCGTCCCAAGACAAAGGAGTACGACACCTCCGACCATATAGAGCTTCAAAAGGTGACATCTCTATACTGGCCTGGTAACTGTTGTTGTAAGTAAACTCTACCAAATAGAGATGGTCCTCCCAAGAACCCCCAAAATCTAGTACATAAGTGCACAACATATCCTCGAGAGTCTGAATAGTCCTCTCAGACTGTCCATCTGTCTGGGGATGATATGCAGTACTGAACTTGAGCTGAGTGCCCAAACTCTCCTACAAACTCCTCCAGAAATGAGAAGTGAAACGACTATCTCGATCTGAGACTATGCTGACAGAAACTCTATGTATCCTAACGATCTGCCTCATATACATCTCTGCCAGCTTCTCCATAGACAAACCCACCTTGAAAGGCAAGAAATGGGCCGACTTGGTCAACCTATCAACAATGACCCAAATCGCGTCTTTCCCTCCTGGAGATCGTGGAAGTCCGGACACAAAATCCATAGTAATGTGTTCCCACTTCCACTCTAGAATGGGTAATGGCTGAAGTAAACCTCCTGGCCTCTGTCTCTCGGCTTTCACCTGCTGGCACACTAAGCATCTGGATACAAACTGTGCCACTTCCCTCTTCATGCCATACCACCACACACTCTCTCGCATATCCTGATACATCTTGTTAGTACCTGGATGTATAAAATACTGAGAGCGATGCGCTTCCTGCAACACTTCCTCTCGTAGCTCCCCACTAGGCACACACAATCTAACTCCATGCCTCAAAGATCCATCCTCTGCAATAGTGAAATTATCCTCCAATCCTGCTCTCACCTGAGCTCTGATACTCCTCAGAGATACATCATCATACTGTGCTACCTTGATCCTATCCATCAAATCTGAGTGTATTTGCAATCCCCATATCTGCATAGCACACCCAGGAACAATTACCTCAATGCCCAAGCTCTCCATGTCCTCCAAAAAATATCGATCCTGCGTCAAGAACATAGCTACCGGATACCTGCTCAAAGTATCGTCAACTACATTGGCTTTTCCAGGATGATATTACAAATAGATATCAAAATCCTTCATCAGTTCCAACTACCGACGCTGCCTCATGTTCAACTCCTTCTGCGTGAAAACGTACTTCAAGCTTTTGTGGTCTGTGAAGATCTCCATACTCTCTCCGTACAAATAATGTTTCCACAACTTCAGGACGAATATGACGACTGCCAACTCCAAATCATGGGTAGGATAGTTCTTTTTATGAGGACGTATTGCCTGGATGCATAGGCAATCACTTTCCCATGCTGCTGAAGAACACAACCTAAACCCTTCCCCGATGCATCACTATAAATAGTAAAACCTCCGGACCCTGATGGCAACGTCAAAATAGGAGCAGACGTCAACCTCTTCTTCAACTCCTCAAAAGCAACCTGGCAATCCTCCGTCCAAACAAACTCTACATCCTTCCTTGTGAGTCTGGTCATCGGCTCCGCAATCCTCAAAAATCTTGCACAAACTTCCTGTAGTAGCCTGCCAATCCCAAGAAACTCCTGATCTCTGCTACCGAACTCGGAGTCTTCCAAGATTCTACTGCTGAAATCTTCTTCGGATCCACTGAAATACCATCACCAGTCATAACATGCCCCAAGAACTCCACATTGTCCAAGAAAACTCACACTTGGACAACTTTCCATACAGCTTCTCCTTCCTCAGCACATCCAACACAATCCTCAAATGCTCCTCATGCTCCTCCGGTGTCCTCGAGTATATGAGTATGTCGTCGATGAACACCACCATGAACTTGTCAAGGTACTGGTGGAACACCTTGTTCATCAAGTTCATAAATACCGCTGGTGCATTAGTCAAACCAAACGGCATCACCATAAACTCGTATTGACCATACCGAGTTCTAAAAGCAGTCTTCGGTATGTCCTCCGGTTTCACCTTCACCTGATGGTAGCCTGATCTCAAGTCTATCTTAGAAAATACCTTAGCACCACTCAACTGATCAAACAGATCATCAATCCGTGGTAAAAGATACTTATTCTTGATAGTGAGATTATTCAAAGCCCTGTAATCAATGCACATGCGCACCGATCCATCCTTCTTCGGCACAAACAATACCGGGGCTCCCCATGGTGAAGAACTCGATCTGATAAACCCCTTATCCTGTAATTCGTCCACCTCCTTTTTCAACTCGACCAGCTCGCTGTTGTTTACTCTATAGACATGCTACAAAATTGGTTCTGCACCTGGCACCAAGTCTATAGAAAATTCAACATCCCGATCTGGCGACAATCCTGGCAATTCCTCAGGAAACACATCCAAGAACTCTGCTATCAACGGATGTGGCAACTCCTTGTCTTCCACCATTGCCCCACAAATAATGCCTTCGCCTTGCTCCGCAGCTCCTCTAGCAAACTCGAACTCTGGCTCTCTTGGCGGACCAAACAAAACTCTACCTCCTCTACAATCTATGCTAGCACGGTGCCTACTCAACCAATCCATCCCGAGTACAATATCATAGCTCGGAAGTGGCAATATCAAAGGAGAATAGTTGAATCAAAAGAATAGTTGAATCAAAAGAATTTTCCTAGATGTGATTGAGTATCTCAGCCTATATCCTATATCCTATCGCAGGCTCGCAGTAGTACAACTAAGTTATCGCACTACCACGATATCACATACTTTGTGAAGCTAGACCTGCATGGGCTAATACCAAAAATGTGTCACGACCCGCACCCGGTGTAAGGGTACTAGTCGGAAACAACGCCCAGCCTACGCCGCAAAATCGGCAGTAGAATTCTGTCTTGATAATCTATCTAACAATATAATGAACCACCAATAATGATAGTATACTCAATCACATAACTAAGATAGAAATGAGCACGAATCAGATAAAGAATAGAATAGTCACAATACAACTCATGAGTCTAAAATAATACATCAATGGGTCTGAAGAAATACAAAAATAAGCTGGAGACAAATCCAGTACAAAAGAATACTACGAGGCTACAACTCCAGGGTCAACTGTCTCAGTTGGGATAAGTCCCTCTTGAGCCAGGATCTCAGAATCTAAACCTACAACATCCTGGGGTCCATAATAGGTAGGGTACCACTCCTCAGTGTCATTTGGAAAAATATATCCAGTCAGAAAAGTAGCAGAGTACATCTCTAACAGCAGTTCTTATTAATGATAAAAACTATGTAACAGTAAATAGCTGTGGATAAACAAGATGCATAATAGATACAAGAGATATATATACAATAAGGAAATACTGGAAATAAATACAATAATGAACAATATGCCAATAAAACAATAATACTAATGACTAAGTGTGTGAGTACTAGATTAACATATGATCGGCTTGGGCAAGATGCAATACGGCCTGGCTAATCATACGTGCGGTGCATGATCAACACTATTCAGTAATCAGTACTTTATTCAATAGGGATATTGATCACATATCTATACTAATACTCCCCACCCTCGACTGGTATAATAGATCCAACCAGGGTATGTTATGGCACGAGATTTCCCAAAAAGAGAGCGACTCTTCCCGAGAATCGGTATTTGTACATGTACAAGATAACCAATGAAACAATACTTGTACCATATACACCATATACCAAGGAATAACATCTCATGACGAGATCCGGATATACCAATCCGTGTAACCATAGTATCAAGAGAACATGGATATCTACATTAGATACAGTGAACATAGAGAATATCATAAATAAGAAACTATCAGAGAATATACTCGCCTGAAGTCCAATGAACTGTCTCACAGATGTCTGACTCGGTGCCTCGAAGACCTAGATATGGAATACAACATCAATACAAGGTCTCAAAAAGAGAACAAGTTAAACTAGTCAACTTCTAGGTCAATAAGTCAATTCTAAGTCAAAAGTCAACTATGGTCAACTCTAAAGTCAACTAAAGTCAACTATGGTCAACTATGGTCAACCTAAGGTCAACTATCTATTTCTAGGTTGTACAAGTCTAGCACCAAAATCTTGGATCAAAATACTAAGATCTAAGTCATAGGAACCACAATCTAAATATTAGGGTACCGTATCTTCGGATACGTGAATCCAAGGTAAACCTCACAATACCTATATATATCAATCAATAAAGTATATAATATAAAATATTAAATACAACAATTAGGAATCATAGTTTTGAACCAACTTGGTATCCACACAAAGTAATGCTCAAGATACATAGATATAGTATTTACCCTTATATATATAAACCAATATATTATACAATTAAAATTATAACAATACTAGTATTATATCTCACAATAAATACATATATATATATATATATATATATATATATACATATATATACATACATATATATATATATATATATATAAATATAATATATAAAATATAAACTAAAACTGCCTAACTGTCACTGAAAACAATGTGTTAAAACACTAATTTTCAATAAACAGACCCTATAGTGACAGTTCCAACTGTCACTGCAAAACAGTCGCCAAAAACCGCTGTATAAAAATCCACTGTCACTAAATTGGTGACAGTTAACAACTGTCACAGAAAACCGTCGCTGCTGCTGTCGCTTATTCCCGCCCGCTGCATTAATGACAGAACTGTCTTTAAATGTCCTAATAACTGCTACAGCGGCTGCTGCTTTAATGACAGTATCTGTCATTAAATGGTGCTGTCGCCAAAGCTAAATAATATATATATTAATATATAATTATATAAATCAAAATATATATATATAAAACAAATAAATAATATATACTTATATATACATAATCCTATACATATAAATAAATAATAATAGCTACAATACACATTACATGCACTAATGTACATATTTTAACATGGTTAAATGCACACATAAAAATAAATTTATTTATATACAATTAATTATATAATAATTATAATTAATATAATTACTCATTTAAACACATAAATATATTTTATAAAATATTTATATATAATTTATTTTATTAACATAAGTTGTAACATATATAAATGCATGTAAGGAAAGCTACATATATATTTATACATTGTATTAGTACACATAAAAATACATAGATCTATGCTACAATAAATATCATAATAATTACACTAAAATAACTATATAACATCTATATATATTTACTAATTATAATTCAAGAATTAAAGAACAAATAATTAGATCTACACATAAACACACAAAATGGAGAGTATCACACCGTATCCCACTAGATCTAGGATACGCATGCGACACGAGTCCAACACACAACCAATTGTACCCCGAAGGACACAAACAAGTCACAAATATTATTTATGAAAAAAATCAAAGTGTCAAATATAGATATATGTGTCCGTGTCAAAATACGACATGTACAAAGTCCCGTGTCGGAGGGAAAATCCCCAAAACGACACGTATCACCAAATTATTGGGATACGACCTATACGTACCCAATTGTGGACATGACACTAGCCCCAAACACATAAGCACATACCCAATTGATCTATAGGATCAATTGACACACAACAAAATGTCAATTCGGAATTCCTACAAAATTGACACAAAAAGTACCATAACTTTCTCCATGGGTCTCCTATGAACACAAAACCAAGTCCTATGGGTAGTACATACATATGGATTGATTTTACATGATTAAATCTCAGATTTAGAAGCTATTTTAAGGGGAAAAACTGAATTATACCTATTGGGAGATGGATTCCCAATGAAACCTCCAATTGAGATAAAATTTCTTCCAAATTATAGATCATTGCTCCTCTTTGTAGATCCTTGCTTCCTCCTTCTAGATCCTTATTTCTCCACTTTCTAATGGTAAATTGGGAAGGAATTGGAATAAATTTGGTAGGGAAATGGAATGGGAATGAAATAAATTTGGTTGTAGAAAATTCTAGATCTAGATTTGGAATGAAAATAAGAGGAGAGAGAATTTTCCCCCCTCTTTTAATAGGCCGGCCCCTACCCCTTCCTCAAGCAATTATGAAATGTCCAATATACCCCTTGGGGCCTCTCATGAAGAAATAATTAAGGAAGGAAGCTTCTAGTCTAATAATTTAATTAATTTAATCCATCTCCTTAACAATGGGCTTTCTAAATGGGCCAAGTCTAACTAATTAATTCATGTTGGTCCATGGGTCCAAACTAAACTAGTTGGGTCCACTAATACAAGTCCAAAATAATTAAATAACATCTAACAACAATTAAATAATATAATAAATAATTATTTACCATGCACAATATTTAATTAAATAGGAAAAGACTAAAATACCCTTTCCTAGAAAATATGGTAGTGACAAAACGTGTTTAGATCATTGATTCAAATCGAAGGATGGTATATAACAGGGGTACAATCATGAATACAAACACAGATGAGTGATTTTACTCGAAATATGATATAAAATATGCGTGGATTAGTGAAAACGAGTATAGATGAGTGAATCTAACCGAAATATAGTGTAAAAGTGGCGTAGATTATTGAAAACGAGTACTAAAATATGAATAATCAAAATAAGGTATCTACCTGCTCGTAGAATGGTGCAAACGAGTATAAATTAGAGATTCTAACATGGTATAGACCAAGAATAGAATGATGAAAACGTATTTAGTTTGGTGATTCTAACCAAAAAATGGTATAAAATAGACGTAGAATGGTAAAAACGAGTATTAATGGTTGATTCTAACTGAAATATAATATAGAATGATCGTAAAATAATTAAAACAAGTATCGATGGATGATTCTAACCAAAATATGGTATGTAATAGGTACAGATTAATGAAAACGAGTATAGATGAATGATTCTAAGCAAAATTATGGTATAGAATGAGCTTAAATTGGTGAACATAAGATTAAATAGCTGATTATAACCGATAATAGTATTGATATATATTATATTGTTAGCCTATATTAGTTTATTGGTTGGGGGTTTCTATATATTATTAGCTATATCAATAAGGTTTTGAATTACCTTGGGATACCAAGGTAATATAAATATATTGGGTCGATACCTAAGGTATTGGATTTGGACATCGAGATAGGTGTGATACGCATTGGTGCAAGGCTAAGGTATCATATTTTTATTGCTTTGTTATAGTATTATGTATATTGACTTGTATATATATCTAAAGTACTATTTTCATATATGGAAACTTGTGTATCTTAGGATACGGCTTTTTGAGTGTCTCTAAGTATCTTAGATTAGCTTGTATAGTTTAGCTTCATAGTGTATCAACCTAGCATCTTAGTGTTAGACTCTTGCAACCTAGATTTAATTTGTTTGACCTAGAAATGGCTTTATGACTTAGCATTGCATCAACTTGACATATTTTCATTCTTAAACCTAGTATTGATGCAACATACCATATATAGGTCTGTGTGACACCAACTTGGGTGTCACTACCACATTTTCTAGGAAAGGGTATTTTGGTAATTTTCTATTTAAATAAATATTGTGCATGGTAAATAATTATTTGTTGTATTATTTAATTGTTGTTAGTTATTATTTAATTATTTTAGACTTATTTTAGTGGATCCAACTAGTTTAGTTTGGACCCATGGACCAACATGAATTAATTAGTTAGACTTGGCCCATTTAGAAAGCCCATGGTTAAGAAGATGGATTAAATTAATTAAATGATTAGACTAGAAGCTTCCTTCCTTAATTATTTCTTCATGAGAGGCCCCAAGGGGTACATTGGACATTTTACAATTGCTTGGGGGAGGGGCTATGGCCGGCCTATTAAAGAGGGGGGGAAATTTCTCTCTCCTCTCATCTCATTCCAAATCTAGATCTAGAATTCTCCCACTACCAAATTCCCTCCATTTCCAATCCAATTCCCTACCAAATTCATTTCAAATTCTTCCCAATTCATCATTAGAGAAGGAGGAAGCAAGGATCTAGAAGAAGGAAGCAAGGATCTACAAAGAGGAGCAAGGATCTACAATTTGGAAGCAAGTTTATCTCAATTGGAGGTTTCATTGGGAATCCATCTCCCAATAGGTATAATTCAGATTTTTCCATTTAAATAGCTTCTAAATCTGAGATTTAATCATGTAAAATCAACATATATGTATGTAGTACCCATAGGACTTTGTTTTGTGTTCATAGGAGACCCATGGAGAAAGTTATGGTACTTTTTGTGTCAATTTTGTTGGAATTCCGAATTTACATTTTTTGTGTGTGTCAATTGATCCTATAGATCAATTGGACATGAGATTTGTGTTTGAGGCTAGTGTCGTATCCATATTGGGATACTTGTGGTTCGTATCCCAACTATTTGGTGATACGTGTCATTTGGGGGTTTTCCTCCGACACGGGACTTTGAACATGTCGTATTTTGACACGGACACATAGATCTACTTTTGACGCTTTAATTTGTTCATAAATATTATTTGTGACCTGTTTGTGTCCTTTGGGGTGCATTTAGTTGTGTGTTGGACTCGTGTCGCATGCGTATCCTAGATCTAGTGGGATACGGTGAGATACTCTCCAATTGTGTGTATTTTTGTATAGATCTAATTAATTGTGGTTCAATTCTTCATTTATAATTAGTATATATATATGGATATTAAATATTTATTTTGTGTATTTATTATAGTAATTATTGTAGCATAGATCTATATTTTGGGTGTGCTAATATAATGTACAATATAATATGTAGCTTTCTTGCATGCAAATATATATGTTACTACTTGTTAAATAATATAATTTATACATAAAATATTTTATAAAATATATTTGTATGTTTAATTGTGTAATTATATTATTTATAATTATTATGTAATTATTTGGATATTAATGTAAATATTTTAGGTGTGTTTCTAGCCATATAAATTATATGTTCTTTGTTAAATATTTGAAGGTATAAGTTTATGTGTATATTAATATATATATGTACATTTTTGTATTAATGGTTTATATATATATATATATATATATATATATATATATATATATATATATATATATATATATATATATATATATATATATATACTGTTTTATATATTCTGTTTATATATATATATATATATTGTTTATATATTCTGTTTTTATATATATAATTATATATATACAACTTGTTTTAGTGACAGTGAATTAATGACAGTAAAAAACTGTCATTAATTAGCCGACTAATAGCAGCCGCTGTAGCCTTCGGGCAATTAATGACAAACCTGTCATTAATTGCAGCAGCGGGAAACAACAGCTTTTCTGCGACGCTTTTCCGCGACAGTTTAACTGTCAGCGAAAACCAAAGCAGTGGCAGTTTATTATTTGGGTTTCAGTGACAGTCCTTCGGTGACAGTCCCGACTGTCACTATTTAAACTGTTTTGATTTAATCCTATTTTATTCACTGTTTTTCAATGACGCTTTGACAGATTTAATGTATATATTATATATTATAATTGTATATATATATATGTATATATATATGTATTTTGTGAGGAATAATAATTGTAATAATATATTATGTTATTTATATAAATGTTGGGTTGTATATATATTATTTTAGGGTATATATTAATTATATTATTAGTATACTTTGTGTGAGTTCTTTTTGAATCTAATTTGATTCCTAAATTATTGTAGTTTATCTCTATATTATTTTATAGATGTCTTGTGAGGTTGACTTTGGGTTTGACCATGTTTGACTTTAGTGGACTTTAGAGTTGACCATAGTTGACTTTTGACTTAGAATTGACTTATTGACCTAGAAATTGCCTAGTTTGACTTGTTCTCTTTCCGGGACCTTGTATTAATGTGGTATTCCATATCTAGGTCTTCGAGGCACCGAGTCAGACATTTGTGAGACTGTTCATTGGACTTCAGGGGAGTACATTCTCTGATAGTTTCTCATTTATGATATCCTCTATGTTCGTTGTATCTAGTGTAGATATACATGTTCTCTTGACACTATGGTTACACGGATTGGTATATCCGGATCTCGTCATGAGATGTTATTCCTTGGTATATGGTGTATATGGTGCAAGTATTATTTCATTGGTTATCTTGTACATGTACAGACACCGATTCTCGGGGAGACTAGCTATCTTCTTGGGGAATCTAGTGCCATAACGTACCGTGGTTGGATCTATTATACCAGTCGGGGTGGGGAGTATTTTAGTGTAGATATGTGATCATACCCTCCTTGTGCATGTCTTGTTCCTTGTGAGTGTTGATCATACACCGCACGTATAATCGGCCAGGCCATTATACTCTTGTACAAGTTCCTAAGCCGATCACATGTTAAAGCTAGTACTCACACACTTAGTCATTAGTATTCTTGTTCTATCAGCATATTGTTCATTATTGTATTTCTTTCCAGTACTTCCTTATTGTCTATACATTTCTTGTATCTATTTATGCATCTTGTTTATCCACAGCTACTTACTGTTACATAGTTTTTATCATTATTTGAGAACTGCTGTTAGGGTTGTACTCTGCTCCTTTCCTGACTGGATATATTTTTCCAGATGACACTGAGGAGTACCCTACCTATTATGGACCCCAGGATGTTGTGGGTTTAGATTCTGAGACCCTGGCTCAAGAGAGACTTATCCCAACTGAGACAGTTGACCCTGGAGTTGTAGCTTTATAGTTTTGTAGTATTCTTTTGTACTGGATTTGTCTCCAGCATATTTCTGTATTTTTCTTCAGACTCATTGATGTATTATTTTAGACTCATGAGTTGTATTATGACTATTCTATTCTTATCTGATTCGTGTTCATTCTATCTTAGTTCTGTGATTGAGTACACTATCTTTTGGTGGTTCATTATATTAGATAGACTTTCTAGACAGCGTTCTACCGCCGATTCTGCGGCATAGGCTGGGCGTTGTTTCCGACTAGTACCCTTACCCCGGGTGCGGGTCGTGACACGTTTTTGGTGGTGGCCCATGCAGGTCTAGCTTCACAAGTATGTGATGTCGTGGTAGTGCGACAACTTAGTTGTACTACTGCGAGCCTGCGATAGGATATAGGATATAGGCTGAGATACTCAATCACATCTAGAAAAATTCTTTTGATTCAACTATTCTTCTTTGACGTTGATACTTGATCTCTTAAACTGTCCTTTCCTTGAATATCTTACATCTTGTGCCATATTGATTCTTTCTTTCGCTTTGTCTCAGGATGCCGCCTAAAACTAGATCACAGCAGGGGAGAGCAGCTTCTGAGAGGTCTGCGACATCCCGAGGGCCTGCACCAGTCACTTCTCCGGTGATTGGAGTGTCAGCTGCTTTCGGAGGTCCACCACCCACTCAGAGGACTGTGCCAGCTGTATCTGAGGGGCTTCCACCTCCACCTCCTGTGCCAGCAGAGGCGTCACAGATGTTTACTCTGTTTCGTGAGATGCTCGAGGCACAGAGGGCTCAGTCAGAGGCACATCAGAGGCAGACCGACGTTCTACGGCAGGGCATCGAGAGTGCTCATCAGCTTGCTCGTGCTGTAGTTGAGAGAGGAGTTCCGGTCCAGCAGCAGGTTGTTCCTCAGGTTGCTCAGCTTCGGCCAGGTAACATTCAGGACTTCAAGAAACTGGAGCCTAGGATTTTCAAAGGGACGGAGGGCATCGTCTATGCTGATGATTGGCTCGAGGACATTGAGCGTCTTATGAGGGTGTCCCGTCTTTCTGAAGATCTGAAGGTTGAGGCGGTAGGACTTCAACTGTTCGACGTCGCTCGTACCTGGTTCAGGAATGAGCCGGTTCTAGTTGACGCAGGACAATCTTGGGAGGTATTCAGGGACCTTTTCAAGAAGAAATTTTTTGCCCGGATAGACAGGCTTGACTTGGGGAGACAATTTGAGAGTCTCATTCAGGGAAGCATGTCTGTGGAGGAATATGCTGCAGAGTTCGGTAGGCTGAGCCGATTTGCAGAGTATCTGGTGAGGGAGCCGGAGGTTCGAGCTATTCGTTTCCGAGAGGGTCTAAACTGGGAGGTGAAGATTCTCATTCCGTCTTTTTATGAGACATACTCGGAGATACTTGCGGAGGCACGCAAGGTTGAGCGGGATCTGGGTTTGAAGACCAAGAGAGACCGTGATTCTTTTCTGGGGGCCAACGGCAGTGCAGTATCTGCCAAACGTCCTCATTTCCAGTCCAGACCTTTCCAGCAGCCACAGCAGAACCAGACTCCAGCTAGAGCGCCTTTTCACCAGGCACCTCAGCAGCAGAGGCAGTTACAGCAAGCTCTATGCAACTTCTGCAAGAAGTTCGGCCACATCTGGGAAGTTTGCAGAAAGAGGCTAGGAGTTTGTTTGTATTGTGGTACTGAAGGGCATCAATTGAGGGAGTGTCCTCGTCGTGCAGTTCAGGGAGCAGCTCCAGCTCCGAGGGCACAGATGAGACCACCTGCAGCACAACCGAGGGGATCGCTTCCGACACAGCAGCAGCGTTTTGTCCAGCATCAGCAGCAGGGAGGTACTCGGCAGGGACGAGCGTTTGCTATGACAGTCGAAGAGGAGGAACCCACCGGAGATGTCATCGCAGGTTCTATTCTTCTTGATTCCATTCCAGCTTTAGCTTTGTTTGATAGTGGTGCTTCCCATAGTTTTGTATCTGTTTCTTTTGCTCTAAAGCATGGTTTGGTAGCTGAGTCTTTGCTTAGGACTTGCAAGATCATGACCGGGGGAGGCATTATCCTGGTTAATGATATTTGCAAAGATCGGAGAGTTACTCTGGGAGGCCGGAAGTTGAGTGCGTGTCTACTTGTAATGCCACTTCCGAGCTACGACATTGTACTCGGGATGGATTGGTTGAGTAGGCACCGTGCTAGCATAGATTATAGAGGAGGTAGAGTTTTGTTTGGTCCGCCAGGAGAGCCAGAGTTCGAGTTTGCTAGAGGAGCTGCGGAGCAGGATGAAGGCATTATTTGTGGAGCTATGGTGGAAGACAAGGAGTTGCTATATCCGTTGATAGCAGAATTTTTGGATGTGTTTCCTGAAGAATTGCCAGGATTGCCGCCAGATCGAGATGTTGAATTTTCTATAGACTTGGTGCCAGGTGCAGAACCGATTTCACAGCATGTCTATAGAGTAAACAACAGTGAGCTGGTCGAGTTGAAGAAGCAGGTGGACGAATTGCAGGATAAGGGGTTTATCCGATCGAGTTCTTCACCATGGGGAGCCCCGGTATTGTTTGTACCGAAGAAGGATGGATCGGTGCGTATGTGCATTGATTACAGGGCTTTGAATAATCTCACTATCAAGAATAAGTATCCTTTGCCACAGATTGATGATCTGTTTGATCAGTTGAGTGGTGCGAAGGTATTTTCTAAGATAGATTTGAGATCAGGCTACCATCAGGTGAAGGTGAAGCCGGAGGGCATACCGAAGACTGCTTTTAGAACTCGGTATGGTCAGTTCGAGTTTATGGTGATGCCGTTTGGTTTGACTAATGCACCGGCGGTATTTATGAACTTGATGAACAAGGTGTTCCACCAGTACCTTGACAAGTTCGTGGTGGTGTTCATCGACGACATACTCATATACTCGAGGACACCGGAGGAGCATGAGGAGCATTTGAGGATTGTGTTGGATGTGCTGAGGAAGGAGAAGCTGTATGGAAAGTTGTCCAAATGTGAGTTTTTCTTGGACAAGGTAGAATTCTTGGGGCATGTTGTGACTGGTGATGGTATTTCAGTGGATCCGAAGAAGATTTCAGCAGTAGAATCTTGGAAGACTCCGAGTTCGGTAGCAGAGATCAGGAGTTTCTTGGGATTGGCAGGCTACTACAGAAAGTTTGTGCAAGATTTTTCGAGGATTGCCGAGCCGATGACCAGACTCACAAGAAAGGATGTGGAGTTTGTTTGGACGAAAGATTGCCAGGCTGCTTTTGAGGAGTTGAAGAAGAGGTTGACGTCTGCTCCTATTTTGACATTGCCATCAGGGTCCGGAGGTTTCACTATTTATAGTGATGCATCGGGAAAGGGTTTAGGTTGTGTTCTTAGCAGCATGGAAAAGTGATTGCCTATGCATCCAGGCACTTGCGTCCTCATGAAAAGAACTATCCTACCCATGATTTGGAGTTGGCAGCTGTCATATTCGCCCTGAAGTTGTGGAAACATTATTTGTACGGAGAGCGTGTGGAGATCTTCACAGACCACAAAAGCTTGAAGTACGTTTTCACGCAGAAGGAGTTGAACATGAGGCAGTGTCGGTGGTTGGAACTGATGAAGGATTTTGATATCTCTTTGCAATATCATCCTGGGAAGGCCAATGTAGTTGCCGATGCTTTGAGCAGGTATCCGGTAGCTATGTTCTTGACGCAGGATCGATATTTGTTGGAGGACTTGGAGAGCTTGGGCATTGAGGTGATTGTTCCGGGTGGTGCTATGCAGATGTGGGGATTGCAGATACATTCAGATTTGATGGATAGGATCAAGGCAGCACAGTATGATGACGTATCTTTGAGGAGTATCAGAGCTCAGGTGAGAGCAGGATTGGAGGATGATTTCACTATTGCAGAGGATGGATCTTTGAGGCATGGAGTTAGATTGTGTGTGCCTAGTGGGGAGTTGCGAGAGAAGATATTGCAGGAAGCGCATCGCTCTCAGTATTCCATACATCCAGGTGCTAACAAGATGTATCGGGATATGCGAGAGAGTGTGTGGTGGTATGGCATGAAGAGGGAAGTGGCACAGTTTGTATCCAGATGCTTAGTGTGCCAGCAGGTGAAAGCCGAGAGGCAGAGGCCAGGAGGTTTACTTCAGCTATTACCCATTCCAGAGTGGAAGTGGGAACACATTACTATGGATTTTGTGTCCGGACTACCACGATCTCCAGGAGGGAAAGACGCGATTTGGGTCATTGTTGATAGATTGACCAAGTCGGCCCACTTTTTGCCTTTCAAGGTGGGTTTGTCTACGGAGAAGCTGGCAGAGATGTATGTGAGGCAGATCGTTAGGATACATGGAGTTCCCGTCAGCATAGTCTCAGATCGGGATAGTCGTTTTACTTTTTATTTATGGAGGAGTTTGCAGGAGAGTTTGGACACTCAGCTCAAGTTCAGTACTGCATATCATCCCCAGACAGATGGGCAGTCAGAGAGGACTATTCAGACTCTCGAGGATATGTTGCGCACTTGTGTACTAGATTTTGGGGGTTCTTGGGAGGACCATCTCCATTTGGTAGAGTTTGCTTACAACAACAGTTACCAGGCCAGTATAGAGATGTCACCTTTTGAAGCTCTATATGGTCGGAGGTGTCGTACTCCTTTGTCTTGGGACGATGTTGGAGAGAGAGTTTTGCTTGGGCCAGAGATGGTTGTGGATGCAGCAGAGAAGGTTCAGTTGATCAGAGACAGACTTCGAGTGGCGCAGGACAGACAACGGCATTGGGCCGATAGCCATCGGAGACCCTTGGAGTTTGAGGTATAGTTTAGATTTTATTTTGTGTGCTTGTTCTTGGTTGTTTGTTATAGATAAGTTCTTAAGGTGGTGTTTTGTTCTAGGTGGGTGGTTTGGTGTTTCTGAGGATTTCTCCGACACGAGGCACGATTCGCTTCGGTGGAGGCGGAAAGCTTAGTCCGCGATTCATTGGACCTTTCACTATTCTAGAGAGGGTCGGTGCAGTTGCTTATAGACTAGACTTGCCACCTGCATTGGAGGGAGTGCACAACATGTTTCATGTGTCGCAGTTGAGACAATACGTGGCAGATCCTAGTCATGTATTGGATCACTCAGAGATAGAGGTGGGCCCTACTCTTAGCTATCCAGAGCAGCCAGTTGGGATTCTGGATCGAAGAGAGAAGGTGCTAAGGAACCAGACTATTCCTTTGGTGCGTGTCGCATGGAGGCATCACTCTCCGGGGGAGTCTACCTGGGAGAGAGAGGATGACATGCGAGAGCGTTATCCATATTTGTTTGTACCTTAAGGTATGTTATTTCTAGTTATGTTCTGTTCATTGTTATGTTCTGTTCATTAGTTAGTTGTGATTCTTTAGTTATGTTCTGTGATTTTCTGGGGGTAGTTTTCGTCTTTGAATTTTGAGGACGAAATTATTTAAGAAGGGTAGACTTGTCACTACCACATTTTCTAGGAAAGGGTATTTTGGTAATTTCCTATTTAAATAAATATTGTGCATGGTAAATAATTATTTGTTGTATTATTTAATTGTTGTTAGTTATTATTTAATTATTTTAGACTTATTTTAGTGGATCCAACTAGTTTAGTTTGGACCCATGGACCAACATGAATTAATTAGTTAGACTTGGCCCATTTAGAAAGCCCATGGTTAAGAAGATGGATTAAATTAATTAAATGATTAGACTAGAAGCTTTCTTCCTTAATTATTTCTTCATGAGAGGCCCCAAGGGGTACATTGGACATTTTACAATTGCTTGGGGGAGGGGCTATGGCCGGCCTATTAAAGAGGGGGGGAAATTTCTCTCTCATCTCATCTCATTCCAAATCTAGATCTAGAATTCTCCCACTACCAAATTCCCTCCATTTCCAATCCAATTCCCTACCAAATTCATTCCAAATTCTTCCCAATTCACCATTAGAGAAGGAGGAAGCAAGGATCTAGAAGAAGGAAGCAAGGATCTACAAAGAGGAGCAAGAATCTACAATTTGGAAGCAAGTTCATCTCAATTGGAGGTTTCATTGGGAATCCATCTCCCAATAGGTATAATTCAGATTTTCCCATTTAAATAGCTTCTAAATCTGAGATTTAATCATGTAAAATCAACCTATATATATGTAGTACCCATAGGACTTTGTTTTGTGTTCATAGGAGACCCATGGAGAAAGTTATGGTGCTTTTGTGTCAATTTTGTTGGAATTCCGAATTTACATTTTTGTGTGTGTGTCAATTGATCCTATAGATCAATTGGACATGAAATTTGTGTTTGAGGCTAGTGTCGTGTCCATATTGGGATACTTGTGGTTCGTATCCCAACTATTTGGTGATACGTGTCATTTGGGGGTTTTCCTCCGACACGGGACTTTGAACATGTCGTATTTTGACACGGACACATAGATCTACTTTTGACGCTTTGATTTATTCATAAATATTATTTGTGACCTATTTGTGTCCTTCGGGGTGCATTTAGTTGTGTGTTGGACTCGTGTCGCATGCGTATCCTAGATCTAGTGGGATACGGTGAGATACTCTCCAATTGTGTGTATTTTTGTATAGATCTAATTAATTGTGGTTCAATTCTTCATTTATAATTAGTATATATATATAGATATTAAATATTTATTTTGTGTATTTATTATAGTAATTATTGTAGCATAGATCTATATTTTGGGTGTGCTAATATAATGTACAATATAATATGTAGCTTTCTTGCATGCAAATATATATGTTACTACTTGTTAAATAATATAATTTATACATAAAATATTTTATAAAATATATTTGTATGTTTAATTGTGTAATTATATTATTTATAATTATTATGTAATTATTTGGATATTAATGTAAATATTTTAGGTGTATTTCTATCCATGTAAATTATATGTTCTTTGTTAAATATTTGAAGGTATAAGTTTATGTGTATATTAATATATATATGTACATTTTTGTATTAATGGTTTATATATATATATATATATATATATATACTATTTTATATATTCTGTTTATATATATATATATATATATATATATATATATATATATATATATATATATATATATATATATATATATATATATATATATATATATATATTGTTTATATATTCTGTTTTTATATATATAATTATATATATACAACTTGTTTTAGTGACAGTGAATTAATGACAGTAAAAAACTGTCATTAATTAGCCGACTAATAGCAGCCGCTGTAGCCTTCGGGCAATTAATGACAAACCTGTCATTAATTGCAGCAGCGGGAAACAGCAGCTTTTCTGCGACGCTTTTCCACGATAGTTTAACTGTCAGCGAAAACCAAAGCAGTGGCAGTTTATTATTTGGGTTTCGGTGACAGTCCTTCGGTGACAGTCCCGACTGTCACTATTTAAACTGTTTTGATTTAATCCTATTTTATTCACTGTTTTTCAATGACGCTTTGACAGATTTATTTTATATATTATATATTATAATTGTATATATATATATGTATATATATATGTGTTTTGTGAGGAATAATAATTGTAATAATATATTATGTTATTTATATAAATGTTGGGTTGTATATATATTATTTTAGGGTATATATTAATTATATTATTAGTATACTTTGTGTGAGTTCTTTTTGAATCTAATTTGATTCCTAAATTATTGTAGTTTATCTCTATATTATTTTATAGATGTCTTGTGAGGTTGACTTTGGGTTTGACCATGTTTGACTTTAGTGGACTTTAGAGTTGACCATAGTTGACTTTTGACTTAGAATTGACTTATTGACCTAGAAATTGCCTAGTTTGACTTGTTCTCTTTCCGGGACCTTGTATTAATGTGGTATTCCATATCTAGGTCTTCGAGGCACCGAGTCAGACATTTGTGAGACTGTTCATTGGACTTCAGGCGAGTACATTCTCTGATAGTTTCTCATTTATGATATCCTCTATGTTCGTTGTATCTAGTGTAGATATACATGTTCTCTTGACACTATGGTTACACGGATTGGTATATCCGGATCTCGTCATGAGATGTTATTCCTTGGTATATGGTGTATATGGTGCAAGTATTGTTTTATTGGTTATCTTGTACATGTACAGACACCGATTCTCGGGGAGACTAGCTATCTTCTTGGGGAATCTAGTGCCATAACGTACCGTGGTTGGATCTATTATACCAGTCGGGGTGGGGAGTATTTTAGTGTAGATATGTGATCATACCCTCCTTGTGTATGTCTTGTTCCTTGTGAGTGTTGATCATACACCGCACGTATAATCAGCCAGGCCATTATACTCTTGTGCAAGTTCCTAAGCCGATCACATGTTAAAGCTAGTACTCACACACTTAGTCATTAGTATTCTTGTTCTATCAGCATATTGTTCATTATTGTATTTCTTTCCAGTACTTCCTTATTGTCTATACATTTTTTGTATCTATTTATGCATCTTGTTTATCCACAGCTACTTACTGTTACATAGTTTTTATCATTATTTGAGAACTGCTGTTAGGGTTGTACTCTGCTCCTTTCCTGACTGGATATATTTTTCCAGATGACACTGAGGAGTACCCTACCTATTATGGACCCCAGGATGTTGTGGGTTTAGATTCTGAGACCCTGGCTCAAGAGGGACTTATCCCAACTGAGACAGTTGACCCTGGAGTTGTAGCTTTATAGTTTTGTAGTATTCTTTTGTACTGGATTTGTCTCCAGCATATTTCTGTATTTTTCTTCAGACTCATTGATGTATTATTTTAGACTCATGAGTTGTATTGTGACTATTCTATTCTTATCTGATTCGTGTTCATTCTATCTTAGTTTTGTGATTGAGTACACTATCTTTTGGTAGTTCATTATATTAGATAGACTTTCTAGACAGCGTTCTACCGCCGATTCTGCGGCATAGGCTGGGCGTTGTTTCCGACTAGTACCCTTACCCCGGGTGCGGGTCGTGACATTGGGCATCGAGAGACACACCTTGCTCAGGACTTCAGGCGAGTAAATTTCTTTGATAGTTTTCAATTCATAATAGTGTATATATGCATATTCTAGAATTGTATACTTGATTCTGACACAGTGATTTCACGGACTTGTACTACATGGATCCCGTCAGGAGATGTTATCTCCTACCGTATTCAGCGGGTACTCGTGTACATGTATTTTATCGTGTATATTGGGTATTAATTTACATTCGTGTTCACATACTGTTCGTATTCAGTATGCTTATTCGTGTACACCCACTGCTTGTGTTCAGTGGTTATTATATTCATGTATACCCACTGCTCGTATTCAGTTGTCATATTCGTGTTCGTAGCATGTCGTGATTGGATCCATTAGTATTAGTTGGGGATGAGAGAGTAGGAGTTGATTATGTGATCAAAGCCCCATTGTTCATCATGTACATTCTGATTACCTACCTCACTTGTAATCGTCTTACCTTATTGATCATGTTCACCCAAATCGATCACATAATGAACTTGTATTCTGAGGTACATTAGTTAGATTGCAGTTATTTCATCATATTGCAGATATTCATATTGTTGATCTATATTCTCGTACATTACCTGTATACCTATTGTTCATTCATTCATATATTTAGTGATCTTGTATTTTATTTCTATTATCTGTTTTATATACTCGATTATGTTATTAAAACTGCTTTTAGAGGTATGTATTTCGCTCTAATCCTGACTGGATATATTTTTCCAGATGATTGGCTTATAGAGCAGTGTCCCACATTCTACGAGCCACAGAACAGTATACCTATAGAGGATACTCTTGTAGACCAGGAGAACTTAGTTGCAGAGCCCGAGGAGGCCTAGTTTATTTGTGTTAGATTGTATTAGACTATTATATTGTTGAGATTCACAGTTTGTATATTATTTTAGATTGTGGATTATATCTTATTATTTTCTTCGCTATTCCATTCGTGCTTTATCTTCCTTAGTTTGTTTTGTGATTGAGATTAGTCATACTTGTGAGATACCATATTGTTCCTCCATTTAGAGTTGAGATGATTGACAGGTGCCATATTATATTGTTGAGATGTTAGATAGTTAAAAATGACCCAGACAGCGTTCTACCGCCGATTCTACGGCGTAGGCTGGGCGTAACCACGTACTCGTGTCCGAATATCCGGGTGCGGATTGTGACACATTTTTAGTAGTGGTCCATGTAGGTCTAGATTCGTATCATAGTTGTGCTCACATTGAGTACTGCTACGAGCCTGCTTTGGAAAATAGGATTTAGGCTGAGAGTTTACTCAATCACAACTAGGAAACATTCCAAAAATCTATTTTGCAAATCCTTATCTATTGAATATTTGCTTTACTTTGAATAAAGTTCTGTCATTCTTTGATAATATCGTATCATATTCAATATTAATTTCGTATTTCAATCTATCTTTAGGATGCTGCCGAAGACGTGTTCCCAGCGATCAAGTGCTGCAATAGCACGACCAGTTACTTCATCACCCATGAGGGCAGCACCCTCAGACGATGTTCCAGCACCTAGCTTCAGGAGGTCAGCTTCACCGGTACAGGTGGGCGTATCAGCAGCAGCTTTCTGAGGTGCTCCACCTCTAGTACTGAGGACAGGGCAGATAGTTCCCTGGGATCTTCCACCCCCACCACCTGCAGTTGACCAGACGCAGATATTTGCGCTCTTCCAGCAGATAATGGAGGTGCAGCAACGTCAGTCCAAGGTCCTACGACAGAGCATGGAGAATGCTCACCAGATCGTACTTGCAGCAGTTGAGAGAGCTACTACAGTCCAGCCACAAACGGTGCCACCTTAGTTTATTCCTCAACAGCCGAGATCGGGTACCATCATAGACTTCAAATAAATGGGCCCGAAGGACTTCAGAGGCATAGAGGGGATCCTTTACGTGGATGATTGGATCAAAACTATCGAGCAAAACATGGGGCTGGCACAGACAGATAGAGGCAGCGGGGTGTATGATGTTCGATATTGCTTTGACATGGTTCAGGACAGACCCCAGGATTTCAGTACCAGGACACACTTGGGAATCTTTGAAAGAGATTGTCAAGGAGAAGTTCTTCCCAAATATGGCTCTTACATCTCTCGAGAGCCAGTTCTAGTACCTCGTCCAGGGAGGTATGTCGGTGGACGAGTATGCGGCGGAGTATTGCCAACTAGGTCACTTCGTGGAGGGACAGAACCCTAGAGGCAAAGTCAGGAAGTTCAGAAAGGGCCTGAACCGGGAGGTCAAATCCCACACCAACGGAGATCCTACTGCCACCTTCGAGGAGATTCTTAGACAGGCGCAAAGAGCCGAGGATGACTTAGAGCTTGGCTCTAAGAGGCCGAGGGACACAAGAGGATCCAACACCAATACGGGTCTAGCGAAGAGGCCTTATTTCTAGTAGCAGTACCAAAGGCACTATCAGCATCCGAGGCAGCAGTATCATGGGCCAGCTAGAGTGCCAATACAGCAGATGCATCAGATCCAGAGGGCAGTATTTTCTTGCACTTTCTGTAAGATGCAAGGATACAGATGTGACGTATACAGGATGAGGCTAGGCCAACACTTATTCTATAGATCGGGAGATGATCAGTTGAGGGCTTGTCCTAAAGTCCCAACTCGTCTAGCTCAGGACAGAGACAGCAGAAAGGACCTCTACCACCACAGCAGCAGCAATTTGCTTAGCACCAGCAGCAGAGAGGTGTACAATGACATAGGCGAGCTTTTGCCTTGACTATCGAGGAGGAGGAGCCAGTTGGCTATGTCATCTCAGGTTCAGTTTATCTCGATTCCTTTTCAGCTCATATTTTATTCAATTCTGGTGCTTCTCATAACTTTGTATCTGTATATTTTGCTTTGAGGCATCGTCTTGAGTCTGAACCGTTGGTAAGGACTTGCAAGATCACGACCGGGGGTGGCATTATCCTGGTCAGTAATGTTTGCAAGAACCAGAGAGTTTATTTGGGAGGCCAAAAGTTGAGCGTATATTTACTCGTAATGCCACTTCCGAGTTACGATATAGTACTCAGGATGGATTGGTTGAGTAGGCATCACGCTAGTATCGATTGTCGTGGAGGCAGAGTTTTATTTCAGACGTCAGGAGAGCCAGAGTTTGAGTTCATCTGAGGAGCAGCAGGGCAGAGCGAAGGAGACTTCTGTGGAGCTTTGGTAGAAGAGCAGGAGCTGCCACATCTGTTGATTGCAGAGTTCATGGATGTCTTTCCAGAGGAGTTGCTGGGGTTGTCGTCGGACAAAGATGTTGAGTTCTCTATAGATTTGGTGCCAGGCATAGAGCCTATATCTCAGCACGTCTATAGATTCAACAATAGTGAACTGGAGGAGTTGAAGAAGGAGGTGGATGAGTTGCAAGACAAGGGCTTTATCCGTTCCAGTCCATCACCATGGGGTGCTCCGATAATTTTTTTACCAAAGAAGGATGGATCAGTACGTATGTGTATCGATTATAGGGCACTTAACAACCTCACTATCAAGAACAAATACTTGTTGCCACGGATTAATGATTTGTTTGACCAGTTGAGCGGAGCGAAGGTATTCTCAAAGATTGACTTGAGGTCAGGGTACCACCAGGTGAAAGTGAAGAGGAAAGATATCCCGAAGACAGCTTTCAGGACTCGTTATAGGCAGTTCAAGTTCTTGGTGATGCTGTTTGGGTTGACCAATGCCCCAGCAGTATTTCTGAACCTGATGAACAAGGTGTTTCACAGTACCTGGATCAGTTTATTATAGTCTTCATTGATGATATTCTGATATATTCGAAGACCCCAAAGGAGAATAAGCAGCACCTGAGGATAGTTCTGGAGACCCTTAGGAAGGAGAGGCTGTATGGCAAGTTATTAAAGTGTGAGTTCTTCCTTGATAAGGTTGAATTCCTCGGGCATATTATTATAGGAGATGGAATCTCAGTAGACCCGAAGAAGATTTCAGTAGTTGAATCGTGGTCTACCCCGAGTTCAGTAGCAGAGATTAGGAGTTTCCTTGGATTGGCAGGCTACTACCGGAGGTTTATTCAGGACTTTTCCAGACTTGCAGAGCCGATGACTAGACTAACCAGGAAGGATGTGGAATTCGTCTGGACTGAGGATTGTCAGTCAACATTTGAGAAGCTGAAGAGGAGGTTGACTACAGCTCCAATCTTGACATTGCCATCAGGAGAAGGAGGATTTTTTATTTACAGTAATGTATCAGGAAAGGGTTTGGGTTGTGTGTTGCAGCAGCACGGGAAGGTGATTTGCCTATGCTTCCAAGCAATTATGCCCGCATGAGAAAAACTACCCTACCCATGACTTGGAGTTGGCAACACTTATCTTTTCTCTCAAATTATAGAAATACTACTTGTATGGAGAGAGAGAGAGAGAGTGGAGATCTTCACAGACTATATTAGCTTAAAGTATGTGTTTACACAAAAAGAGCTCAACATGAGGCAACGACGATGGTTGGAGCTGATAAAAGACTTTAATATTTTCTTGCAATACCATCCAGGGAAGGCCAACGTAGTCTCAGATGCCTTAAAAAGTTATCCTATGGCTATGTGCTTGACGAGAGACAGACATTTATTGGCCGATCTTAACAGTTTGGGCATTGAGGTATTAGTTCTTGGAGTCGCAGCTCAGATATGGGGACTTTAGGTGCAGTCAGAGCTGATGGAACGGGTCAGAGCCGGACAATATAAGGATGTGTCTCTGAGAAGCATCAGAGCACTGGTCCAGATGGGGCTGGTAGGGGACTTCATCGTTGTAGATGATGGATCATTGCGGCACGGTACCAGATTATGTGTACCTAGAGGAGCATTGCACGAGAAGATTCTGCAGGAGGCGCATCGATCTCAGTACTCTATGCATCCAGGTGCCAACAAGATGTATAGAGACATGAGAGAGCATGTACGGTGGTATGGTAAGAAGTGGGAGGTAGCTAGCTTCGTATCCAGATGCTTAGTTTGCCAGCAGGTCAAGGCGGAGAGACAGAGGCCAGGTGGATTGCTTAAGCCTTTACCCATTCCAGAGTAAAAATGGGAGCATGTGACCATGGATTTTATTTGACTTCCGCGTTCTCCAAGAGGTAAATATGCGGTTTGGGTTATCGTGGACAGATTGACCAAATCAACCCACTTTCTGCCATTTAAAGTGGGTACATCTACGGAGAAGCTCGTAAAGATGTATGTGCGCCAGATTGTCAGATTTTATGGTATTCCAGTGAGCATAGTCTCGGATAGGGATAGTCGTTAAATGTTCCACTTCTGGAGGAGTTTGCAGGCTAGCTTGGGTATTCAGCTCAAGTTTAGTATCGTATATCACCCTCAGACTAACGGACAGTCGGAGAGGACTATTCAGACTCTCGAGGACATGCTACGCACCTGTGTTTTGGATCTTGAAGGTTCTTGGAAGGATCACCTTCACTTGGTAGAGTTTTCATATAACAACAGCTACCAAGCCAACATCGAGATATCACCATTCGAGATATTGTATGGACGGAGATGCCGCACTCTGTTACCCTGGGATAATGTTGATGAGAGAGCTTTATTGGGACCAAAGATGGTAGTGGATGCAGCCGAAAATGTGAAGCTTATCAGGGATAGACTTCGAGTGGCGTAGGACAGGCATCGGCATTGGACCGATAGCCACCGGAGACCTTTGGAGTTTGAGGTATAGATTTTTATTTTGTATTGCTTGTGTTTGATTGTTTGTTTGTTAGAGTACTAAGTGGTGTTTTGTGCTAGGTTGACGGTCTGGTTTTCTTGAGGATTTCTCTGACATGTGGTACGATTCATTTCGGTGGAGGCAGAAAGCTTAGTCCGCGATTCATCGAACCTTTCAGTATTCTTGAGAGGGTCGGTACAGCTGCATACAGACTAGACTTACCACCTTTATTGGAGGGAGTGCACAACGTATTTCACGTGTCGCAGCTGAGACAATACATGGCAGATCTTAGTCATATGTTGGATCACTCAGAGATAGAGGTGGGCCCTACTCTTAGCTATCCAGAGCAGCCAGTGAAGATACTGGATCGGAGAGAGAAGGTGCTAAGGAACTAGACTATTCCTTTGGTGCGTATTGTGTGGAGGCATCACTCGCCAGAAAAGAGTACTTGGGAGCAAGAGGCCGAGATGCGCGAGCGATATCCATATTTGTTCGAGCCGTAAAGTATAATTCTTTATTGCATTGTATTGATTATTTTTGGTAGTTAGTTTCTTCCTTAATTTCGAGGACAAAATTTTTCTAAGGTGGTTAGGATTGTCACCCTCATATTTTCAATCAAGGATAGTTTGGTAATTGATATGGGTAGTTTATTTTTAGAATTTATTATATTTAAATATTATACATGTGAATTATTTATTTGTTATATTATTTAATTATTATTAGATGCTAGATTATTTTAGACTTGTGTAGTAGACATAAACATTTAATTAGATGCATGAACCAATATTTTAGTTTAGTTTAGATTGAGCCCATGAATTAGGCTCATTGTTAGGAGGATGGATTAATTAGTGAAACCATTAGACTAGAACTTCCCCCTAATTAATTTCTTCATGAGAGACCCCAAGGGGTATTTTGGATATTTCACAATGACGAGAGGAAGGGGTATATGGCCGGCCATTAGAGGGAGGTGAGAGAGTGTCTCTCATTTTATTTGGTTTATTCCAATTAGATCTATATTTTTCTCTTCCAATTTCCTTAATTCCCTCATCAATTTTTCACCAATTTCTTCACAAATTCCTTCCCTATTCTTCATTGGAGACTTCTACATCAAGGATCTACAAGAAGAAAGCAAGGAGCAACAAGGAGGAGGCCAAGATCTACAAGAAGAGGAGCTACATTGCAATTTGGGGATCTTCATTGGGAATCCATCTCCCAATAGGTATATTTTAGTTTTCCCTCTTTTAATAGGTTCTAAATATGAGATTTAACTATGAGAAACTAACCCACATGCATAGGCTACCTATAGAAATTGGTTTTAGGTTCATAAGAGACCTATGGTAGAAGTTATGTGCATTTTGGTATCAATTTTAGAGGAATTCTGAGATTGGCACATGTGGTATTTGTCATTTGGTCAAATAGATCAATATGACATATGAATAATTATTTTTGACTTGTGTTGTGTCCACAATTAGGTACGTGTAGGCCGTATCTCGTTAATTTGACAAAACGGGTTAATTTTGGAGGTTTTCCTCCGACACGGGGACTTGTGCATATCATATCGTGACATGGACACGTAGTTGATCTAATTATTATACATATTGTTCATATTTAGTGTATTAGACTTGCTCGTATCCTCTGGGATGCGTTTGGCTGTGTTGGAGTCGTATCACAAGCGTATCAAAGATTTAGAGTGATACGGGTGCGGTGCACTCCACGTGTTTGGTTTATTGCTCTTAATTATATATGTACATGTGTGTGTATAATATATATATATATATATATATATATATATATATATATATATATATATATATATATATATATATATATATATATATATATATATATATGTGTGTGTGTGTGTGTGTGTGTGTGTGTGTGTGTGTGTGTGTGTGGTGTATTAGTGTTATATACATATATTTATGAGTGTGACAGTATATATATATATACCTATCTATAGGTATATGTGATTGTATCTATATATTATAGAGAGATGAGTATATATATATATATAGTTTGATATATGCATAGAAGGAGGAGTATATATGTATATAAATATATAGATAGTGATATACATGGAGGTGGTTGTATAGGTATATGTGTGTGTGTAGTATTTTGAGTAGTGTGTGGATGTGTTTGAGAGCAGCTTAGACAGAGGTCACAACAAGCAAATGGAGAAGAGCACAGTGCAGCAACCTTGTGGAGATGTGTATCACAACACAGTGGCAGCAAAGGGTGAGGCACTGTGCAGTGGCTCTTGCACATAGAGGTGGCTGAACTAGGAGACTGCAGTTCACTGTAGTAAGGGGACCTCGATATCAGCTCTGCATCAACAACAACAGCGGGAACAGAACCAGCAGGTATCTGCCAGCAACTTGATCCTGGAAGCAAATAATTAAAATAGCAACTTGTGCCTCCTTACAACAGGTAGCTAGAACAGCAGCATGAAGAGGCAGTTCAGCAACTCGGGGGGGGGGGTGCTGAAACAGAGAACTCAGTAGTAGCAGTAGCAGTTCTGCAGGAAGGTAGAGTTACTGCAGTGAAACACTCATGCACTGCACAGTGAGCCGTATCAGTTACCTCACTGTGTAGTGAGCTGCACAGTAACAGTATCCGTATCAGTCCAATATTCAGGTATCCTTTCAGTGTCAGTGAATCCATATTTTCAGTAAGTTAGTTAGGGATCTTGTTCAGGTAAGGTGCATTGGGTATTATTGAGTTAAGGTATTGTTTAATTTAGGTTTTGGGTTAGCAATTAGTCAAGGTATTTGGTTTATGGGTAGTTAGCTATTGATTAGTTATAATTAACTGTATACATATCTATGTATGTAAGTTAGCTAAGTATCTATGTACTAGTAGATGTATGTTGATAGTTAGTTATTTTAGCTATATGTAAGTATGTATATATGTATGTATTGTATTATAGTTAGTTTTTATAATAGTATTGATATATATATTATATTGTTAGCCTATTTTAGTTTATTGGTTGGGGGTTTATATATATTATTAGCTATATCAATAAGGTTTTGAATTACCTTGGGATACCAAGGTAATATCAAGGTATTGGGTCGATACCCAAGGTATTAGATTTGGACATCGAGATAGGTGTGATACACATTGGTGCAAGGTCAAGGTATCATATTTTCATTGATTTGTTATAGTATTATGTATATTGACTTGTATATATATATCTAAAGTACTATTTTCATATATAGAAACTTGCGTATTCTTAGGATATGGATTTTTGAGTGTCTCTAAGTATCTTAGATTAGCTTGTATAGTTTAGCTTCATAGTGTATTGACCTAGCATCTTAGTGTTAGACTCTTGCAACCTAGATTTAATCGATTTGACCTAGAAATGGCTTTATGACTTAGCATTGCATCAACTTAACATATTTTCATTCTTGAACCTAGTATTGATGCAATATACCATATATAGGTCTGTGTGACACCAGCTTGGGCATCGAGAGACGCACCTTGTTCAGGACTTCAGGCGAGTACATT
This sequence comes from Iris macrosiphon, assembly GCA_036927795.1. Lineage (NCBI taxonomy): Eukaryota > Viridiplantae > Streptophyta > Magnoliopsida > Asparagales > Iridaceae > Iris > Iris macrosiphon. Next base: position 77,840,322 of record JAYESA010000002.1, on the reverse strand, counting down.
TCTCTGATAGTTTTTAATTCATAAGAGTGTATATATACATATTCTAGAATTGTATACTTGATTTCGACACAGTGATTTCACGGACTTGTACTACATAGATCCCGTCAAGAGATGTTATCCCCTACCGTGTTCAGCGGGTACTCGTGTACACGTATTTCATCATGTATATTGGGTATTGATTTACATTCGTGTTCACACACTACTCGTGTTTAGTGTGCTTATTCGTGTACACCCACTGCTCGTGTTCAGTGGTTATTATATTCATGTACACCCACTGCTCGTGTTCAATGGTCATATTCGTGTTCGTAGCGTATCGTGATTGGATCCATTGGTATTAGTTGGGGATAGGAGAGTAGGAGTTGATTATGTGATCAAAGTCCCATTGTTCATCGTGTACATTCTAATTACATACCTCACTTGTAATCGTCTTACCTTATTGATCATGTTCATCCAAATCGATCACATAATGAACTTGTATTCTGAGGCACATTAGTTATATTACAGTTATTTCATTATATTGCAGATATTCATATTATTGATCTATATTCTCGTACATTACCTGTATACCTATTATTCATTCATTCATATGCTTAGTGATCTTGTATTTTATTTCTATTATCTGTTTTATATGCTCGATTATGTTATTGAAACTGCTTTTAGAGGTATGTACTTCGCTCCAATCCTGGCTGGATATATTTTTTCAGATAATTGGCTTATAGAGCAGTGTCCTACTTTCTACGGGCCGCAGGACGGTGTACCTATAGAGGATACTCTTGTAGACCAGGAGGACTTAGTTGCAGAGCCCGAGGAGGTCTAATTTATTTGTGTTGGATTGTATTAGACTATTATATTATTGAGATTCACAGTTTGTATATTATTTCAGATTATGGATTATATCTTATTCTTTTCTTCGCTATTCCATTCGTGCTTTATCTTCCTTAGTTTGTTTTGTGATTGAGATTAATCATACTTATGAGATACCATATTGTTCCTCTATTTGGAGTTGAGATAATTAACAGGTATCATATTATATTGTTGAGATGTTAGATAGTTAGAAATGACCCAGACATCGTTCTACCGCCGATTCTGCGGTGTAGGCTGGGCGTAACCATGTACTCGTGTCCGAATATCCGGGTGCGGGTCGTGACACAAGTAGTAGCTGATAAGGTCTGTATCTTACTGACAGATTACAAACGTTTGTACTCTTACAAGGACCAACTCTTGATTAAAAATTTAAGTTTATTTACTCTTGTAAAGATAGTCTTTCAAGAGGCCATTACTTAAGAAAATAGGGGCTGAGGGCTGACAATAGCTTTTGCATAGCTCCTGTAATTTCATTATGAATGGCTACTAGGTTTAGAGTTTGCATTTCTAGGACTAAGGCCCCTGGGTTTCTATGATTGGAGAAGGTAGGTGACTAGAGTTAGGTTACTGGAATGGTAGTGACTAGGGCTAGTGTTAAGGTTTCTGGGATTGGAGAAGGAAGGCACTAGGGTTAGGATTTCTAGGATGGGAGAAGGTAGGTGGCTAGGGTTTGGGTTCAGTGATTCTGTGGTGATGGGGATGGAGACAAGAGTCATGGGAAGGGACAGGCTAGAATGGAGTTACAGTTTTTGTTAAGAGGAAAAAGAAGAGAGGGGATTGTAGAGCTAGATTCAAGGGAGACCGTATTATGGGATCATGTTTAGGAAGATATTTACTCAACGAAATGGATTGATTTCGCATCTGAGTTATAGGCCGTATATAAAGAACTGACAAGGAGAAAAAATAGACAACTAAATAATAGCAAGTCGATGATGTCACAACCAGGTGAAATTACTGTAACAAGAACAACCTAGAACGAAAAAAGAATACACATTCATTATTTTTAAAATGTCATAACACATCCATTATTTTAAAATGTTAAAACCATTTCTTTTGGAAAAAGGGGTAAGTAGTAAGCATGTCTTAATCCTCAACCAATGTCTGAAATAATCATAATCAGAAATTATAAATTAATGGTTATTGTTGGACGTCAAAAACTTATCTTGTAGAAAAGTGTTCTTCTGATACTAAGTGTAACTTTCCTGATGTCAGTAGGTTAGCGGATGGAATCAAGTTTCCTGATGTCGAAAACTTATCATAATCAGAAAGATCTAACGTTTGTCCCGGTAATTGGAGGCATGAGGTTCCCCTCTACTGTCCTCGACACTCTCTGATACTCTTCAAACATTTTTTTAAGAACAGGCCCATGCCTAAGGCAACCTAAGCTTGGTAGTTAAAATAAATTCTGAAAGGAATTTGTTTGCCTATATGTTTATCTTCCAAAGTTTCTGTTGTTGTTGTCCTTACCCTTTTTGTTTGTGTGTAGGATTATGCTCTCTTACCTTTCTTATTATGTAGGTACTTTTTGTGCTCACGGGAGAAGGTAGATTAAAAACCCTTCAAGTATAACTAATTTGTCTCATGATTAAATCAACCTAACTATTTATTTGCTGGTTTCTTAGGTGCTTCAAAGGTCAGTGCAGACATTTCACAGTCACATGGAATGCCAAGTGTCTTATCTAATCAAGATATCACTACCTTAAGAAGCAACTTTGCTGACGTTGTTGAATCAGAGGAACCCCCAAAGAAACTATAGCCTTCAGCATAAAATGACGAGGGGAATGACGTTTGTACTCAAAGAAACTTTAATTTGGAGAACTGGATTCAAATGGGTAGGCATGAACCTACTACCCGGACATGCTCTAAGGATTTTAAACTTCCAATGATTGTCACATGCTTCCTTTGCCGTTATTTGGAAAAAAAATCAGGATGATAAGACTGTTTCAAAGAATCATTTCGTAGACCGGGATGGTGAGCTTAGCTCACTTTCTTGTCAACTGTGGCCTGTGATGCCCAACACTTCCTATGGTATCAATTCCCACCCAGAGATGCCTATACCAACTGTTAGATACAATGGGATGAGTGGTTATTCCTCATTGCAGAGTCTTGGAGTCGAGCAAAATTATACACTATTATGACTAGTAAGACCTCAGCTACCTTCAAATTCCTTTTGACTAGTAAGACCTCAGGTTCACAAACCAGCTACCTTAAAAACTTACCGGGACAGAGTCTTGGAGTCGAGCAAAATTATTTAAGCTGGTTCACAAACCAGCTACCTTCAAATACCTTTTGACTAGTAAGACCTCAGGTTGTGATTGCTTCGGCCAGGATCGATTCATAGACACCCAAAGGAAATGGATCGAAGATCTTCGAGTAAAGCTTTTGAGTTAAGGTTATATAACTTTCCTTCTCTTTATTTGACCATATTATAGTGATTTCTCTTTTGAGTTAAGGTAATATAATATTGTTGTCTTCATTAGTGTTGTCTTTATTCTTAATGTGAGGTACTTACTCATAATGAAATAATAGTGTTGTCTTTATTCTTCATAGAGTTTTTGTGATGTGAGTTTTCATACACTTTACCTCTTGCATTAAATTTGATATTGTAGTATCTTTAGTGGTGTTTAACTTGTAATCTCTGCTTAAATTTGATAACTTGCTTTTATCTTTAGTGGTTGTCAGTTTCATAGATCTTGAAATAATACAGGTACCCTACATACCGGATACCTACAGGAACAACACTAAAAGAATTGGATATATGCTTTCTTAATTCTTACCTTCCATCTCTTTCTACTCCAGTGACATGTACATTATATCTTTTCTACATTTTGTACATTGATCTTGTACTAATTTTGTATACTCTTCCAAGTTTCTATTTAGGGTAGGTTTTGTTCTGCCTTATATTACCTTTCATCTTCATAGTTACCTTAAGTCCAATATGCCATATGCTTACTGATGTCCAATATGACATAATGAAGCTTTAGAACATTATCTATTACTTATGATTCACTCATGGTTAGGTTCATTTCTCTCTTCCAACATAGTACATTAGAATTATCGCTTTATAATATTTACACATTACATACTAATAGTATAACTTTTCCTGATCATAGGTGAGGGGATAATGACAATAATTTCTTCATGGACAAAAAATATTTGTGACTAAAAACATGTTCGCCTCTCCAATTCTTATAGCTCAAAGCAAAGTTCAGAAAAGATATTTCAAGTGACCGAATGATATAACTTAGGATGAGTTTTCTGCACTTTACCCGCAAAAACAGATGCAGTTTAATATCCAAGTAAGTTGAGCAATGTGGGTTTGTTAAGAATGTTAAGGTTTCAGGAAATGGAGATAAGTGAAATCATTAGCAGCAGGTAATCTAACACTTGAAGAAGAATCAGTGTAGTTGATACTTAAATTGGCTGACACATATTGCTATCGCTTTGTAATTTTAGTAATATCTTGCCAGGATCATTTTGCTGTGGTGCTACCTTTAATTTGTCACTTGTTTTTCCTTTTTATAAACGAGTTGTAAAGAAACAACATGGCATGATATTGGATGTTTTCACAACTTTTTCTAGAGATATGGTAGGTCGAGGACGATTAAATTTCTATATTGAGCTACAACTTGACTGGATCAGAGAGCATACAAATTTACATAATGTGTTAATTTTGGTGGTATCCACAAGACACAGTAATGACACAAAAATGACACGACACACTAATCATTTGGTTTACCTTTCAATGTTATAATTTAATTTATAGATACCTTAGATTATAATATGGTATTCATAGCTTTGAGAGTTTGATTGCATCTAAAGTTGGCACTGCATACTAATATCTTAATTGATTATGAAATGATTGCATCTAAAGTTGGCACTGCATACTAATATCTTAATTGATTATGAAATGATTGCATCCACAAATCCCAAAGATTTGGAACTTTTGTGTGTGCCTTTAATGTCTAATAATTATCCATATCACATGAAAGATTTTAATTGGAAATCGTCTATTTATTTGCATATGGCTGCTTCCTAATGACATGGCAGACCTTCCACTTCAGAGCACCTGCAAATATATAGGATTATGAAGGCTAATGCTGACCTATCCCCATGCGGTTGATGTAAACTGAGACTATCTTCCAATGCATAGCACTTGCAAAATATTGCACAGGTTAACTTGTCATATCCATCAATCTGATCTGAAAGAGTTTGATTGCATCTAAAGTTCATAGCTTTGATAGTTTGATTGCATCTAAAGTTGGCACAATATATTGTTGGAGTGATATAACTGTGCAATATTCTAACATAATACATTTGCTTTTGCTTATTGGTAAGGCATAATTAAGACTTTTATATCATTCTTGAGTACTAGTTACAGTAAGGCATCCAATATCCTACATATTTGTAGGAGTAGAAAGGGATTATGGTCCGATTGGGATTGAATATTTGTATTGGTATTCAAAGAAATAAAAGCTCTTAGGCTGGCAATAGAATGAGTTGGATAACGTACCAATCATCCAGTCACAGATCTTGATAACTGATCAATAATTAATTTCAGGTGGATAGAGTTTGGCCTGAGGTTAGAAAACATTCTTCTAATCAATTTATACCTCATCTTGATAACTGATCAATAATTAATTCTAGCTTTTACACAATATACTGTTAAAGAACATTTAACTTTCATCTTTTTTTGTTATAAACTAGTTATTAGATTCCTCTTTATTTGTCTAGGGCTATTGTAATATATAAACTAGTCATTGAATTTGTACACCTTCTATGTTCAGGAGACATTGCTTTCTTAATTTAATTTTTCAATCTATTTACTGGTTCTAATTGCTTTTTCACGTTTCGACTTACATAAAATGGTTTGCTAATAGTTTGTTATTCCATTCATTTTAAACGCTACATTATTGTGATTTGTTATTGTATATAATAGGTTATATAAGAGATGCTGCTTTTTTGCTTCTCGTTTAGCTGTTTGTTTTGAGGTGCGAACCTGACTATTTTGATGCAATGGCGATTGAAGATGCCTCTAATTATGCTGCTTCTGATTGTGGAATTAAAGAATAAATATATTTTGTATAGGCCTAGGTTAAGTATACATTTTTTGTTTTGTGACATTAGTTGGTGATTTGGGATTCAGATAATTTTTGACATTATTATGGTTTCAATAAAAGTTAGTACTTATCACACTTGTTGTGTACACTAGCCTTTGATTTTAGATTTGGATGATTTGAAATTATTGTTTCAATGAATGTTATTAATTTTCATAATTGTTATGTATATTATATTTTTTTGTGATTGAATATAAAAGTAAAATTGATTACACAAAAAGTAGAATTTTTTTAACAATTAAAGAGAATTAAAGGCATGCGAATATGCCCTAATTGATATGTATAATATACTTTCCATGACATATAATAAATATCATAAAATATTATTAACGTCATGCAGAAGAATGTCGTGAATATGCATTAATGGTGTGTTATTGAATGTCGTCGTTGTGCATTAAC